>OY992876.1:457733245-457968245 GCA_963921405.1 Cepaea hortensis | reverse complement strand
TTTGCTCTGTATAATAGTTAGAATAGCTTGCTCCGTATAATAGAATAGCTTGCTCCGTATAATAGTTAGAATAGCTTGCTCTGTATAATAGTCAGAATAGCTTGCTCTGTATAATAGTTAGAACAGCTTGCTCTGTATAATAGTTGAAACAGCTTGCTCTGTATAATAGTTAGAATAGCTTGCTCTGTATAATAGTTAAAACAGCTTGCTCTGTATAATAGTTAGAATAGCTTGCTCTGTATAATAGTTAGAACAGCTTGCTCTGTATAATAGTTAGAATAGCTTGCTCCATATAATAGTTAGAATAGCTTGCTCTGTATAATAGTTAGAATAGCTTGCTCCATATAATAGTTAGAATAGCTTGCTCTGTATAATAGTCAGAATACCTTGCTCCATATAATAGAATAGCTTGCTCTGTATAATAGAATAGCTTGCTCCGTATAATAGTTAGAATAGCTTGCTCCATATAATAGTTAGAATAGCTTGCTCTGTATAATAGAATAGCTTGCTCTGTTTAATAGTTAGAATAGCTTGCTCAGTATGCAAATGTCAAGGAACAACAATTGAATAGATTGCTTCGTATGCAGCACTTGAGGAACAACAATGAAATAGCTTGCTTGATGTGCAATAGTTGACAAACAATAGAATTGCTTGCTTGATATGCAACAGTTTAGGAACAGTAGAATAGCTTACTCGATATGCAACAGTTGAAGAACAATAATAGAATAAGAATTGCTTGCGCGATATGCAGCAGTTGAGGAACAACAATATTTAAACCCAATAGCTTGTCTACATGCAACAGGTGTTATAATAGTGACAATATTAGCTAGAACACAACAACTTGCTCAGCATTAAACAGTTGCTGAAATGGCAACAATAGTCTGAAATAATAGCTAGACAGCAGCTTGCCTCGGCATTAAACAGTTGCGGAACAACAATAGTTAGAATAAGATCTTTCACAACAGTTAAATGTGACAGATCTTAAAATCTTAAGGAGGGAGAGAGAGAGAGAGAGAGAGAGAGAGAGAGAGAGAGAGAGAGAGAGCGAGAGCGCCTAGTCTACTCTTATTTGTTACCTGCTGAAATTTTGTCTTAGATTGATGGATGGGACTTGTGTTGGCAATCCTAAACTATGTAGTGTCTTAGTTTATAGTTTCTCTTGTACCCAAAAAGGAGAAGAGTTAAAATTAACCTTGTTACCTCGGCGTTTCCCCAGTTAAACTTTTGAAATAACAAAACACAGATAAAATTAGGGTGCCATAAGTTATGGCATGTGTATAAATACAGATAGGTTAGATTGTTTCGAATTTGAGTTTTTATGTGGGTGCCTCTGTATTTTGAGATTGTTTGGTGCGTGCAAGTGGTTTATCAGTAGAATTGTGGGAGATATAATCCTTAGTTGTGTAACGGTGGCAGGGTTGTTTCCCTATCCCTAGCCGTGTAGCGGTGCCAGGGTTGTTTCCTTATCCCTAGTTGTGTAACGGTGCCAAGGTTGTTTTCCTATCCCTAGTTGTGTAGTGGAGCAAGGGTTGTTTCCCTATCCCTAGTTGTGTAGCTGTGGCATGGTTGTTTCCCTATCCCTAGTTGTGTTGTGGAGGTAGGGTTGTTTTCCTATCCCTAGTTATGTAGTGGTAGTTGGGTTGTTTCCCTATCCCTAGTTGTGTAGTGGAGGTAGGGTTGTTTCCCTATCTCTAGTTGTGTAGTGGTAGTTGGGTTGTTTAGACATTAGACGTAGACAGTCACAATTTTTTGGGCATGTTATGAGAAGAAATGATTTGGAGAACTTGGTGACAACTGGTAAGATCGAGGGGAACAGACCAAGGGGAAGACCTAGAAACAAGTATCTGGATGGCTTGGCCTTGTGGCATGGTCGAGACAAAAACACGGAACTGATCCACGACTCTGTTGATCGAGTGAGATGGCAGAACATGACCGCCCACGCTTACCGGCATGGCACATGATGGATGGATGGAGTTGTGTAGTGGTAGTTGGGTTGTTTCCCTATCCCTAGTTGTGTAGTGGAGGTAGGGTTGTTTCCCTATCTCTAGTTGTATAGTGGTAGTTGGGTTGTTTTCCTATCTCTAGTTGTGTAGTGGTAGTTGGGTTGTTTCCCTATCCCTAGTTGTGTAGTGGAGGTAGGGTTGTTTCCCTATCTCTAGTTGTGTAGTGGTAGTTGGGTTGTTTCCCTATCTCTAGTTGTGTAGTGGTAGTTGGGTTGTTTCCCTATCCCTAGTTGTGTAGTGGAGGTAGGGTTGTTTCCCTATCTCCAGTTGTGTAGTGGTAGTTGGGTTGTTTCCCTAACTCTAGTTGTGTAGTGGTGGTTGAGTTGTTTTTCTCATCTTGTGTAATTCCAGTGTCGACCCAGTTTCCTAAAATGGGTGCCCGATATATTTGAAAATTATGTAAGGATTTCTGGGAAGACGGGAGCCAGGTGGTCAGGACAATCAGATGATGTGGGTTCTAATCCACATTAAGGCTCAGCATGTTTATCTATCCATTCTGAAATAAACATCTTAGCCTCGTGTCATGTGTGGTCTCTGTTCTAATGGCAGTGGGTCTGTATTCTTCAGCCTTACTGGATACCCTTCTGTTAACAATAGCAAGGATTCACATGCTACAACAATAGGCACAATGTAAACACAGAAGCCACACACAAAATGTTGCACGATATATTGCCTGGCATATTTCGCTGCATATCGTCAGGTGTATACTGCAGAGTTACATATCATCTGAAGTAAATAAATGAATAATACTGAAGCTGAAACAATTAAAACACATAGTCAGAAGGTCTGCATGGCCGAATGGGTAAGAATGCGTGTTCTTAAATATCCGGTGTGCTGATTCTGAGGTAAGTGGTTCAACCCCAACACCAGACAGCTGGACTAAAATGTTGACCTGTCGTCCTTGACTTGATGTAAATTACAAGTACCTCTGAAGTCGGAATGGGTTTGCCTGATGGCGAAGGACACTGTTAATAGGGAAAGCTAATCCACATGCAAAATTCAGTCCATCACTACTATATATAGTGTGTATGGACTACGCTTGAGTTCAAAGCGAGCGAGTGCAAAAAAAACATACAAACATAGTCACAGGTATTGTTCGAATCTAGTTCGAACTGTGTTCAAATTACCCCATGGTAATTTCATATTTTCAGATGATACATAACTTGCAGTGTGCACCGACGAGATGCAGTGAAATATACCAGGCAATAAATGGTGCAACATATTGTTTATGGCTCCTGTGTTTACATTCATTAAGGCTAAACATAGTTTTGCATAGTCACAATCTAGCCTCTTGCCCACCCTTCTGGAAAAAAAGATCAGTATTGAAAGAATCTGGCTGCACCTGTCCTTGGGTGTGTAGGAATGCCTGGTTTTGTGCAGTGTTATTACCCTGACAGTTTACCTGAGTTTTTGAGCTGTTGTTTTCTTCTTCTTTCATTTGTTTGCTTGAACTCAAGAGTAGTCCATACACGTGCTGTTACTTTTTAGTGCATTAGTATGTTTGTGTTATTTTTGTTTTTGTGTTCGCTTGCTTTAAACTCAAGAGTAGTCCATACACGTGCTGTTACTTTTTAGTGCATTAGTATGTTTGTGTTATTTTTGTTTTTGTGTTCGCTTGCTTTAAACTCAAGAGTAGTCCATACACGTGCTGTTACTTTTTAGTGCATTAGTATGTTTGTGTTATTTTTGTTTTTGTGTTCGCTTGCTTTAAACTCAAGAGTAGTCCATACACGTGCTGTTACTTTTTAGTGCATTAGTATGTTTGTGTTATTTTTGTTTTTGTGTTCGCTTGCTTTAAACTCAAGAATAGTACATACACACTACTTCTAGTGCACTACACTGTTTTATGCGTGTGGCTTAGCTTTCCCTATTACCAGTGTTCCTCGCCATCAGGCAAACTCACTCCGACTTCTGAGGCACTTGTAATTTACACACCCAAGTCAAGGATGAGAAGTCAACATTTTAGTCCAAAAATCAGTCCAGTGTACAAGAAGTAGTAGTACCTGTATGAACTACGCTTGCTTCAGAAGCTGAATGTAAAAGAAATTGCCCCCCCCCCCCCCCCCCTCGCATATTAAAAGACTAGACAATCTTATTTTTTTTAAAACCACACTGGCAAGAAAGGTCGAAGCAAGATGTAGATAATAACACCAGTAGGAAGAAGACACCAAAAGAGTGGTGAACAACAGCCGGTTACAGTGTATAATCAGATGGTTTATTTATGGTTGCTAAACATCTTGTTTTGCCAACAGTTCTTAACTTGTTTATTTTCTGGTTATCCAACATGATAAGCTATCCATTCCCAGGTTGAATTACATTTCCTGTTCTGACCTGGGGTGCGGAGGTACTTTAACATCCTGGTTTTTTATTTGAATCACACAAAACACTCTGGCATGCACGGACACACTACCACATGTTTGTAGATACATATGAAGTCACATACACAGGGATGCACGGACACACTACCACATGTTTGTAGACACATATGAAGTCACATACAGCATACACAGACTGCACGGACACACTACCAAATGTTTGTAGACACATATGAAGTCACATACAGCATACACAGACTGCACAGACACACTACCACATGTTTGTAGACACATATGAAGTCACATACAGCATACACAGACTGCACGAACACACTACCACATGTTTGTAGATACATATGAAGTCACATACACAGGCATGCACGGACACACTACCACATGTTTGTAGACACATATGAAGTCACATACAGCATACACAGACTGCACGGACACACTACCAAATGTTTGTAGACACATATGAAGTCACATACAGCATACACAGACTGCACAGACACACTACCACATGTTTGTAGACACATATGAAGTCACATACAGCATACACAGACTGCACAGACACACTACCACATGTTTGTAGATACATATGAAGTCACATACACAGGCATGCACGGACACACTACCACATGTTTGTAGACACATATGAAGTCACATACAGCATACACAGACTGCACGGACACACTACCACATGTTTGTAGACACATATGAAGTCACATACACAGGCATGCATGGACACACTACCACACGTTTGTAGATACATATGAAGTCACATACAGCATACACAGACTGCATGGACACACTACCACATGTTTGTAGACACATATGAAGTCGCATACAGCATACACAGACTGCACGGACACACTACCACATGTTTGTAGACACATATGAAGCCACATACACAGGCATGCACGGACACACTACCACATGTTTGTAGACACATATGAAGTCACATACACAGGCATGCACGGACACACTACCACATGTTTGTAGACACATATGAAGTCACATACAGCATACACAGACTGCACGGACACACTACCACATGTTTGTAGACACATATGAAGTCACATACACAGGCATGCATGGACACACTACCACATGTTTGTAGACACATATGAACACACTACCACGTTTTTAGACACATATGAAGTCACATACAGCATACACAGACTGCACGGACACACTACCACATTTGTAGACACATATGAAGTCACATACACAGGCTGCACGGACACACTACCACATGTTTGTAGACACATATGAAGTCACAAACACAGGCTGCATGGACACACTACCACATGTTTGTAGACACATATGAAGTCACATACAGCATACACAGACTGCACGGACACACTACCACATGTTTGTAGACACATATGAAGTCACATACACAGGCTGCATGGACACACTACCACATGGTTGTAGACACATATGAAGTCACATACAGCATACACAGGCATGCACGGACACACTACCACATGGTTGTAGACACATATGAAGTTACATACACAGGCATGCACGGACACACTACCACATGTTTGTAGACACATATGAAGTCACATACACAGGCTGCATGGACACACTACCACGTTTGTAGACACATATGAAGTCACATACAGCATACACAGGCATGCACGGACACACTACCACATGTTTGTAGACACATATGAAGCCACATACACAGGCATGCACAGACACACTATCACATGTTTGTAGACACATATGAAGTCACATACACAGGCATGCACGGACACACTACCACATGTTTGTAGACACATATGAAGTCACATACACAGGCTGCATGGACACACTACCACGTTTGTAGACACATATGAAGTCACATACAGCATACACAGACTGCACAGACACACTACCACATGTTTGTAGACACATATGAAGTCACATACAGCATGCACAGGCATGCACGGACACACTACCACATGTTTGTAGACACATATGAAGTCACAAACACAGGCATGCACGGACACACTATCACATGTTTGTAGACACATATGAAGTCACATACACAGGCATGCACGGACACACTACCACATGTTTGTAGACACATATGAAGTCACATACACAGGCTGCATGGACACACTGCCACGTTTGTAGACACATATGAAGTTACATACAGCATACACAGACTGCACGGACACACTACCACATGTTTGTAGACACATATGAAGTCACATACACAGGCTGCATGGACACACTACCACATGTTTGTAGACACATATGAAGTCACATACAGCATACACAGGCATGCACGGACACACTACCACATGTTTGTAGACACATATGAAGCCACATACACAGGCATGCACGGACACGCTACCACATGTTTGTAGACACATATGAAGCCACATACACAGGCATGCACGGACACACTACCACATGTTTGTAGACACATATGAAGCCACATACACAGGCATGCACGGACACACTACCACATGTTTGTAGACACATATGAAGCCACATACACAGGCATGCACGAACACGCTACCACATGTTTGTAGACACATATGAAGCCACATACACAGGCATGCACGAACACACTACCACATATTTGTAGACACATATGAAGTCACATACACAGGCATGCACGGACACACTACCACATGTTTGTAGATACATATGAAGTCACATACACAGGCATGCACGGACACACTACCTCATGTTTGTATTCACATATGAAGTCACATACAACATACACAGGCATGCATGCACATACACAGATGCATGTACAGAATGAAGGAACAACCTTTATTTTCAAAGGGTCACAAATTGGACATGCAGGCCCCTCTTTCATTTGGCCCTTCCAATCACTCATCTTTTGTACATTAATTAACTATTTTAAATCATTCACCTAGGGAAAAAATCAACATAAAATGAAAGTTGAGAACATAAACAATGTATATTACCATGTGGTGAGATAGTCAGGTAGCCGGACATACATACATAGCACATGCATAAACACATATATACATTCCTGCATACGTACTTACATCACTTGCACAAACTCTCACAATTATACACCTACTCAGTAACACATAAATACACACTCACGCGCATTCATGTATACCCACACACAATCACAAACTCGCTAACAAAAGTTTACTGATACACACAGACATACTTACTCCCTCCTTCTCTCTTTCTCTCTCTCTCCCCCTCCCCTATATATCCTTATTCATACATATAGCAAGACACACACAGACACATATGGAGACAGCACACATATACAAACATGCACTGACACCTGAAGACAAATGACACAACACACACACACCTGAAGACATGACACAACACATGCACATGCGCACGTGCATGCACACACACACATAGCATTGCATGCATGCATATGCACATTTAAAGACATGGACACTTAGTGACAACAGATACAGTACACACTTGCTGACATGCATGTCCAGGCACTCATATAGACAGACATGCATGCATGCACACAGACACAGAAACAGCAGACAAACACAGGTGTACATGCGTGCACATAGTTAGTTGTATTTCCTTTACAGGATGTCACAGTCAACCCCATCATGTTTCTGCTGTTTGTTATTTCTTGCAAGTTTATGTTCAGTAGTTTGCCATTGCTTTCTGAACAACCGGCACTTATACCATTGTTTGAAAACCAACACAAGGTGATCTGTTGCCAAATCGGCTGTGGCTGTGTTTTGAATGTGTGATGCAAATTGCATCTGTAACGACTTTGCCAGAGAGCTGGTATGCACATAGACACGTAAATAATAGATGCAATAAACATAAAACAGTACATAGAAACAACAGATATACATCACACATAGATGCATGCAGACAGACACATATAAATAACAGACACACAGCACACACAGATGCACATGCTTGCACACACAGACAGAGAGAGATAGATAGAGAGACCTTTATACATGCACACACACACATGTACAGATAATCAGATGTACATAAAGACACATAAACAGCGTGAACATAAGAGTGAGTGTGTGAGAGAGAAAATGCGAGAGAGAAAGAGAGTGCGAGAGAGTCTGAGAGAGAGAGTGCTTGAGAGAGATAAGAATCTTGATTTACTGAACCTAGGTTAATGAGATGCCTCTGGAGGTTAAGGGGACATCAACCCCTGGTCTTCTACAGCAACTCCTCTTTCATGGAAACAACCCTGTAGAGAATAAATAACTCTGGATATAATCCAAGTTCCCATAGCAAATGGCAATGCAAAGGGCAATTTATTTTCAGCTGTGTGGTGAAATCAAACATAGCATTTAGAAAAGGTGAGACAGCAGGTGGTTTGGTGATATTTAAACTCTTTCTGTCACATGTGGTTGTTGCTTTCATTCTATATGTCCCTGTGAGTTGAACTGTATAGTAACACATGTTTGGCTCTGAAAGAGCTTAAATAATAAACTATGGGTTAGAAGTTACTATACAAATTCATGTAGGGTTCCGATCCGATTTGTAGAAAAAAAGAAAACTTTCCACCTTGTTCAAGCTGCTGCAGTAGCGTTGGTTATAATTGTGGTGATGCTGTGTGCTGGTTTAGTTTCTCTCGTCTTCCGTGTCAGTGTTATCTGACTTGTCGATTTCGCAGAGTTTATGCCTGTGACATCAGCAGTGGATTTGGCCAGGGAGTTCTCCTTTGTGTCCGTTTCTTCTTCCTGCTGTTCCATTTGTCAGTGCTGGCTCTAAGCTCGTATGTTTTGAGTGGTAGTAGCCATTAGAGTAATGTAGAGTTTTCTCTTCTGCCTTTGATAGTTTAGTTGACGGATCAAACTCACGGCACATGGGTGTAACCCATAAGTGCTCCATTCTACTCCTAACTCAAGCCTGAGTGCGGAGAATCTTAGCTCAGTGCACGAACTCCGTAGCACTGGCGAGGATCCTGAAATACTTTGGGTAGATTTTTAACTCAAAATTTTACCCAGGCAGCGCCGTTAGGCTACTCTTTTTCGATTTCCAACTGCCAATGGATTTTTTATGTGCGCAACAATGCACACGGGCGTCCGATCTCACTACCCAGAGCCCAGGGGAAGTTTTGTTACTAGAAGTCCACATAAAAAAATCCCGGCCCTCACCGGGGCTTGAACCCGGGACCTCCAACACTCAAGGCGGACCTCCTCTCCGACTTCTGCCTTTTATGTCCAAATGGAACATTGGCCCTGAACCAACTCATGCTAGGCTCTTTTTCTAGTTGTTCATGATTGGTTGAAATTTGTAGCTGATTTATTTTTAATGGGATGGAGTAGCCAGTCTCATGCCAACCCTCCTAAGTTGCCTCTTATGTCATGCATGGTAGGTTACAGTTATTCTTTGCTTACCTTGTGGACACCAGTAACACACTGATGAATTTAGATGCAGTGCTGAAATGTAACAATGGTCTGGGGTAGAGTAGAGTTTCTTAACAATAGTGCTTTGTGGCTTAGAGGTTATGACTTTTCTCCGTAATCTCGTATACTCTCGTCGGTAACGTGATGACGGTTCAAATCAGCAGTGGTTCGAATCGCATCGGTAACTTACGGGGTATGTGAGCCGGCCGCTCAGAAAGCAATGGCAAACTACTGAGCGTAATCTTGCCAAGAGATCAACATACAGCTGAAAGATGCTGGTGTTGACAGCTAAGTCCTGTAAAGGATATGCTAAAAAAAAAAAAAAGTATGCCATGTATGTTTGTTGTATATCCGTTACAGGACGTCACGGTCAACCCCAGCATTTTTTGGCTGTTCATGATTTCATGGTAGGTTTTACGTTCAGTAGTTTGCCATTTCTTTCTGAACGACCAGCACCCACACCATTTTTAGAAAAAACCAACACAAGGCAGTTTGCTGCCAAATCGCCAGCAGCTTTGTTTTGAACGCGGGTATGCAATATTACGAACTACGTCCGTAACCACTTCGCCAACGGAGCCGGCTATCATGTATGGAGTAGCTAATAAATTTATGGTGGCTCGCTGGGTATAGATTCAGACTTGGTACAGATAAAAGATGGGAGGCCACTATTTGGGGCCATTTGTGTTGGGGAGTCAGTATCTTTTACCATTTGACAGATTGGTTTTGAGGGCCACTTGTGATAGATGGCTAGTATTTGGGAGCTGTTTGTGATGGAAGATCAGTATTTGGGGCGTTTTGTGATGGAAGTTCAGTATTTAGGGCCTTTTGTGATGGTAGAGCAGTTTTGGGGGCCTTTTGTGATGGCAGAGAAGTATTTGGGGGCCTTTTGTGCAGAATGTCAGACGGGCCTGCGTGCCCAATTCTTAACCCTTTGAAAATAAAGATGTTCGTTCGTTCATTCGTTCGTTCGTAGAGCAGCATTTGAGGGCTGTTTGTGATGGTAGAGCAGTATTTGGGGGCTGTTTGTGATGATAGATCAGTATTTGCGGCCTTTTGTGATGGGTGCCTCAAGTCAGTTGACTCACACTGGCCAAGGCTTAGGGCCTGGTCTACCCTGCCATGACATTTAGTCTTTAGGTTGCATTTTCTTGCGCTAGGATAAGGCCTTGTAACCTTCCATTTGTGGTCCTCTGCCCGAAGCCATTGGCACAATGTGAGGTGTTGGGTTTGGTGAGAGCCACCCAACATTCGACGCTAACAGAATGCAGGTAGTACCATCTCTGTTATATGGTAGCTCAGCCATATCTGTCTAAGACCTGACAATGAACAAAAGCATTAGTAGTAGGTCTCTTTCAGTCCTGTAGGACTATAGAGTTGTGCCGCTGGGGAGGCATCTGGCAGCAACGCTAGTGACTGTATAGTCCAATGCGAGAGTGACAATCTCTATCACAGTTTCCGCATCTGTAAAATGAGGCATTATGTCTTGATTATTTACGTATGGGTAGGTTTAATTTCTTACTGCTGTACCAGGGCTGAAGCATTATGGCTTCGATGTTGCAATTTTCAACTGCAGTGGAATTTTTAAGATTTAAAAATTGTAAACAAGACAACAACAAAAAAGAGCTTGCACTCTCACACGCACACCATTTATTAATTTTCCCTTATCAGAGAAGGCTGCATATGCAATCTCACTACACAGGAGCTGTGGTGTTGACTTGTTACCCATGTTGGAAACAGTGTATGGGGGTGTTCGGTTCACATAGTGAATAGACTATTGTTATGTTGGTTGGCAGGGATTTGTCTCCTCTGGGAATTACAGATGAATAGTAAATAACTCCTCTACGATGATTCTTTTTATTGGGGGTTAGGAAAGAGAGATATGAGTTGAATCAAGAACCGACATCACAGCACTCGGGACACTCCCATTGTGCTCCGTCTTTATCTACAACAGCCAGCGAAGAATCCCTTTATTAACGGTACCAGCGGCAGGCTGATTATGTGATCTGTTCTTCTTTACTATGCACACAATCCCTGATCGCGTCTGCTAAAGATCAAGAATCATTAACCTGCCCAATGATGCAGACCCAGCTAAACTATCCACTTGCTCATTTTCCACCACACCAGCTTATCCTGGGGGGGGGGGGGGGGGTGTTGGTTTGGGGGGGGGGGAAGCAACAGATACTCTCTGTTTTTGAATGTTTAATTTAAGCATGCCACTCTGCCCAAAGCATGCCTGTCTTCACTTTTCTAATCATACTTTGTGAGTCAATTAAATATATGACATGCATGTGCTGTTTGTGGAAGGAGAGATATGTAGACTTTAAGTATGATGATTGTGGTTTAAGGATGGAAGACTTGTTACAGTCAAATACTATCAGTTAGGTCAGCATGGCCGAATGTTTAAGAGTCCTCGTTCTTGAACATCCGGTGTTCTGAGGTAGCAGGTTCAACCCCTACACGGGTCAACTGGACTAAAATGTTTTCTTTCCGTCCTTCACTAGGGGACGTAAATTACAAGTACCTCTGAACTAGGAGTGGGTTCGCCTGAAGGCAAGAGACACTGGTAATAGGGAAAGCTAACCCACGTGCAAAAATGGATTAACGCTTGAGTTCAAAGCGAGCGAGCGTTAAAAAAAAAAACTATCACAGATGAACGCAAAAGTGATGAACCTGACCATATAGTTTAGGTGAAGGCTTTAACATTTCATACCTCTACAGCAGTGTATTTGCCAGGAGCTAGCCTGTAATTTATAACATATCTTATGGTGTGCCTGCACTTGGGCGGAACCGTTACTGCACATAATTGATACGGGTCAGTGACTCGCAGCTGTTGCCGGTGGTTATATTGTTGCACATGGATAGCTTATCTTTGTGATTTCTTGAGTGGGTAAACTGCAAATATTTATTCTGATTGCTTGAGTGGGTAAACTACAAAATGCAGTACAGTCTTCGTGATTGTTTGATGGGTAAACTGTAAAATACAGTCTTTGTGGTTGTTTGATAGGTAAATTGTAAAATGCAGTCTGTGTGATTGCTTGAGTGGGTAGACTACAAAATACAGTACAGTCTTTGTGATTGTTAAGTTGAGATGAGTTAAGAACCGACATCTCTGCACTCAGGACATTCCCATACGTGCTTCGTCCCCTCGTTCAACGGCTAGCAAAGAGTCATACTACTAATAGTTCCCACCGCTATCTGATTAAAAGTTCTCCTGGTCTCCCCTCTCAGTTTTAAAATTCTTCCAGAACCCCTGCTGATCCACCGGAATCTCATTCTTTCCACATATGGGATTCTTAATCTATTCCTCCGCCTTCTCCACCTGGTCCCACAAGTGCATGACCACCTCCCCCTTGTCCATAGGCAATCTACCACCAAGAGGTGCATTCCCTGCTAGCCTATCAGCCTGTTCATGCCCCTGCACCCCCGCATGGCCAGGGCAAAATATCCATACAATTCTCACAATCTGTGACCTCTGAAGCGACGATAGCCATTCCACATGAAACATTCCTTTCTCCACCTTACTAAGCATACTCTTTGAATCTGTAATGAATACAATGTGTGTTGCAGTAGATTCCTTCAGCCAACAGAATGCCGCTGTTACTGCCTCCACCTCCATTCTCATGCTGGAGGTTGTAGTCTCAAATGCCAGACTCTCTTTTTTCAAGACTCATCCATTAGCCTTTGCAAAAGCCCCAACCACTACGTCTGTTTCTCACCACTGACTCATCTGTGTAGATGACTATGTCACCTTGATGTGTGTTACTCTGGATCAGCTGTTTCACTTCAAACTCAGTGCGGTCCGCTGCCCATTCCCTGCACTCACGACTCAATGTTATTATTACATTGTGCCAGTACGTCATGTCTGCCGGAACTTCAACCCACTCTCTTTCACGATTGATGGTCTCCAGATCACACACCTGACTTATAGAAAGTTCTGCCTGTGTCATCCAGGACCTGCCTCATCTTAGTCTATGACCCTTGATCATATCCATTGCTGCATGCAGTGGGTGATCCCTGTCTGCGGCAACTTTCAGGTACCATTTGGCCTGAAGGACCCTATGCCTATCCATCATTGTTGGTAGCGCCAGGATATGCCTCATGCATATAATTGGTGTGTCCTTTGTGCACCCCAAGATTACCTGCATGTCAGCATTTTGTATGCGCTCCAACCTTTCAAGCTGGCTCTTTGATACTGTCAGCAGCCCCAAACCATACTCAATGACATACATTATTAACTGCTGAAAGAGCCTGTACAGCATCCTCTGATCTACCCCGGTTGCTGCCATGGCCATCAATGTATTAAGTCCCCTACCAGCCTTCACCATGAAAGCTTCCACATGATCCTTAAAAGACAAACACCTGTCAAAGGTGATACCCAAGTACTTTAATTTACTCTCTCAGCTAAGGGGACATCTATTCAACATAATACCTGGGACATCTGCCTTAACTATGTACTTTAGTAACATTTTTCTAAATTGCTTTTTAATTATATAACTGCATAGTTGGATACCTCTTGAAAAAACAAATCCAACGACACCTTATTCAAGTCTGTACGTCAATTGTAAGCTGAGATATTAGTTTTTGTATGTCAGTTATTATTTAACATTGACCCATCAGAATCCCACTCTGGAATGTGTGACCACAAAACACGTAAGCTGAGGGCAGATAACCGCTCTTGGTTTTTTTTGCACTAAGGGGGATAACTCAGCATTTTATTTTGAACGCAAAATTCAAATGAAAACCTCAAACTCCCTCTTCCTCCAGCCTCTTCCTCCACTCCTAAATACTAGAATGGGTGGTGAATGCAAACGTGCAACATTATAATCTCGTCGCTCTGAATAATCCATAAGAATATTAAATTATCATCGCTGTGGTTGTTTCGGGATTTGAAATTTAAATATTGAGCACAACCCACTACTGGCAACGCCGATCGCATTCTGGTATGAACCTAAGGCCTATCCACGTCAATCTGGAAGCACTATACTCGAGTTTAGCCCTCGTTTGAGCTCATCAGTAGTGCATATCCCTGACCTGATCCGGAAACAGTCCCGGATCACGCGTGTGAAGCGGGTGTGTAACCACGCGGCACACACTGGACACACCAAATTACCACAACAGAACATCACAACGCTACCCATCGTAGGCTATGCTCAAGATTGCCCAATCGCCGCAACTGACGTCCGTCAATCGATGGGACCCGAACGATCAGGTCTTCTCACTGGCAAGGAACACCAGGCCTCCTAAATCCAGTGAGCAATAATAACTTAATTATGTGGTTGTTTCGGGATTTGAAATTTAAATATTGAGCACAACCCACTACTGGCAACGCCGATCGCATTCTGGTATGAACCTAAGGCCTATCCACGTCAATCTGGAAGCACTATACTCGAGTTTCGCCCTCGTTTGAGCTCATCAGTAGTGCATATCCCTGACCGGGATATAGTGAGCATAGCCTACGATGGGTAGCGTTGTGATGTTCTGTTGTGGTAATTTGGTGTGTCCAGTGTGTGCCGCGTGGTTACACACCCGCTTCACACGCGTGATCCGGGACTGTTTCCGGATCAGGTCAGGGATATGCACTACTGATGAGCTCAAACGAGGGCGAAACTCGAGTATAGTGCTTCCAGATTGACGTGGATAGGCCTTAGGTTCATACCAGAATGCGATCGGCGTTGCCAGTAGTGGATTGTGCTCAATATTTAAATTTCAAATCCCGAAACAACCACATAATTAAGTTATTATTGCTCACTGGATTTAGGAGGCCTGGTGTTCCTTGCCAGTGAGAAGACCTGATCGTTCGGGTCCCATCGATTGACGGACGTCGGTCGCGGCGATTGGGCAATCTTGAGCATAGCCTACGATGGGTAGCGTTGTGATGTTCTGTTGTGGTAATTTGGTGTGTCCAGTGTGTGCCGCTTGGTTACACACCCGCTTCACACGCGTGATCCGGGACTGTTTCCGGATCCGGTCAGGGATATGCACTACTGATGAGCTCAAACGAGGGCGAAACTCGAGTATAGTGCTTCCAGATTGACGTGGATAGGCCTTAGGTTCATACCAGAATGCGATCGGCGTTGCCAGTAGTGGGTTGTGCTCAATATTTAAATATCATCGCTGTATTATGACACAGAAAACCGCTATATTCCCGCCATTGAAATTTAACATGACGCATCTTAGCATACGATCTTAATAATTTCTGTTTGGGATGACCCCGCCGACTAAAATATTTGAAAATTTCACAGTCCGCGTAAGAAAGGATGCTCAATTTAATTATTTATACTAAATCAAGCGGCAACGTCTAATATAACGAGTACTATATAATCCTTAATACCGGGGATCAATAACAAGAAAACGTAAATCGCTGTTTGAAACGTCGCCGGAAACGTTCGGTAACGGAAAATGTAGTACCTAGCCTTAACGATCCGGTTATCCAGGGAGTACCACACGACCGATGCCTTGTCTGGGTTTATAACGGCCCCTGCGTCCCTGCACCACTCTACCACCCTATTTACTGCCACCTGTAAGTCTTTCGCCAAACTGGCCTTGTCTCTGCCCTGTCTGTACACCAGCACATCATCTGCAAATGTCAAGATTCCACCCACACCTGGTGTCTCAATAGCTGTGATTTTGCTGATGTAGACATTAAAGAGCACTGGGGACAAGGCAGATCCCTGTGGCAACCCAGGTGTAATAGTACAAGGGTCAGAAGTCCAGGAACCCTTGCCAGTGCAACCATACGCTCATAAAGGACTGCCGCAACCCGTCTAACAAGGCAAGTGCAGACCTCCATGTCCAACAGAGTGTATATCAACCGATCACACCTGACCCTGTTATACGCATCCTCCAGGTCAAGAGCTACCGCCACTGTCTCTTGTTTATCCTGGTAGCCCTTGTAGACATCAAATGCAAAAGTTGCAGCATTGTTCCAGGTGTCCTTCCCAGGCCGATAACTCCCGAGCCCTTTGGGAAGCAGATTACGACTTTCCAAATGTCGCTGGAGCCTGCGTGCTACTATCTTTTCGAGGACTTTGCCATATGTGTTTTGCAGGGTTATGATTCGGTATCCATTAAGTCTGGAGTGATCCTTACCTGGCTTTGGGAGTGGGACCAGGTAGCTGTGCAGCCAATCGTGGGGTATTTCCGCTGTATTGATGCTTAGGTTGAAACAAAGAGCCATCTTCCCCAAGTCCCCATCATTTATGTTACTCAGATGGGAGTACTTCACCCCATCCGGACCTGGCGCTGTGTCTTTAGCCTGCTTCAGTACCCATATAATATCCTCCACCTTAATCTCAGTCCTCATTCCTAGTGACCCATGACAAGGCTTCTCTGGCGTTATCTCTAATAGCTCTATCTTGCTGTTTTGTCTGTTTTAAAAATTGTGCAAGAAAAGCCTCCCCTTTGTCCTTGTCAGTTGTTATAGGTCAGTTGTTATCATCAAAAACGGTACCATGTGTACCAGGCATCGCCTGTCTCTTCATCTGCCTGTGCTGCCTCCAGAATTTTCCAAATGTCACATCCCCACCGACTTCATTCTAAACTGTTCCCACTTAATCCTTTTTGCCTCAGCTGCCTTGAGTTTAAAAACCAGCACCTTTACTTTTTTTATATCTTTCAGTCTCCTCCAATTCTGTGTCAACTGAATTGGTTCCTCTCCGCAACCTCTGCCAATTCCTTATGGCCGCCCTCTTTTCCCTCCATGAATTCTCCACCTCTGGTATCCACCATGGTGGTTGGGTGAAAATTCTTCTTATTGGTTTAGATCTTCTCTATGATCTAAGATGCCTCAAAAGCGAAGAGTGGTTGCAATCATAACTGAATGCCCTGCAAACTCTTATAACCCTAACTGTGCTGGACTTAGGTATCAGCACAGAACAAGGGAGATGGTCACTCTATGGGCTCCAAGGATGCACCATTTTATGTCTGATGCCGCCTCTTGGGATACAAGTGCCAGGTCGATGGCCCTGTCAGGGTTTCCCCAGTCTCATTGCTAGCCAAGTGGTGTCCCGTCATTTAGACAGACAACATCTGTCTCAAGCAAGGCCTCAGCAAGAGCAGTACCCTGTCCTCTCCCGACCTGTCCCATTCTTTGGCGTGGGCATTGAAGTCATCACATATCAGATACCTGGTACCAGGGGTATCCACTGAACTTTTCAAACTGTCCCAACTCTCTCTGCTTATGCTTATGCACTTACATATATATTTACCAGGTTCCAACTGTATCAGCTGATTTATATCCACATTCCCTGCACCTCTTTACTCTCCGCAGCGAATGAAAGATATCACAAACCACTTTTTAGGTCAATATGGCCGAATGGATAAGAGCGTACACTTTTAATCTTCTATTGTGCTGATCCCGAGGTAGGGGTTTCACTGGTCAGCTGGACTAAAATGTTGACTTTGTGTCCTTGACTTGAGGGTGTAAATTACAAGTACCTCAGAAGTCTTGAGTGGGTTTGTCTGATAGCGAGGGACACTGGTTATAGGGAAAGCTAATCCACACGCAAAAATCAGTCCAGTGTTCTAGAAGTAGTACGTGTATGGACTTCCTTGAGTTCAGAGCGACCAAACACCTAAACAAAAATAAATACAACCTATTTAAACACTATCTCAGATTACATGCCCACTGAGGGGGGGCTGAGTGGTCTCGAGGTATCGTGTCTGCCTCGAGTGCTGGAGGTCCCGGGTTCAGGCCCCAGTGAGGGCAGGGATTTTTTTTTTCTCACGTGGACTTCTAGTAACAAAAATTTCCCCTGGTCTCTGGATAGTGAGATCGGATGCCTGTGTGTATTGTTGCACATGTAAAAAATCCCTTGGCAGTTGAAAATCGAAAAAGAGTAGCCTTACGGCGCTGCCCGGGCAAAATTTAGAGTTAAAAATCTACCCAAAGTATTTCAGGATTCTCGCCAGTGCTACGGAGTTCGTGCACTGAGCTGAGATTCTCTGGACTCGGGCTTGAGTTAGGAGTAGAACGGAACACTTGTGGGTTACACCCGTGTGCTGTGATGTTGATCCATCAACTAAACTAAACTAAACTTGCCCACCGAATAAGCCCTAGTAAACTAAACATTCATCTATTTTTTTCTATGGTATATCCCATTATCCTTTGTACATTTACCCTAATAGTTGAAACAAGTTAGGTGCATGTTCTTTATAGGATGTTGCAATCAGCCTCATAATTTATTAGCTGTTTGTGATTTATTCAACATCTAGTGCTCTGCCGGCTGGCATGGATGATCATGCCTCTCCACAAATTGTAATCTCTGATGGCATGGATCAATTTGTGTGTTGACTCCCTTCCGTGCCATGACACAAGACTGTCAAGAATCTTCTCACGTTGTCTTCGTCTATTTCTCTTTCTGCAAATCTTTCCAGTTGTCACAGCATGTTCCAGGTTTTGTCTTCTCATAAAGCACCAAAAACGATGACTGCCTCTTTCTAATGTTTGTGTCTTTGCGACTCAGCTTCCCTCAAAATGTCCAAATTGCTAATTTTGGCTGTCTAGTTAATTTTCAGCATTCTTCTATAAAACCACATCTCCAAGGCTTCTGGGGATTTTTTCACCTGTTTACTAATTGTCCAGAATTCACAGCCATATGTTAAAATTGGTTCTATTTAACATACAAGAACTCTCTAACTTTCAAGGACAATGTCTTATTGCACAAAACCTTCTTCTTTTGATAGAGTCCTGTTTTTGCTTATCCTATTCTGTTCTTTATCCCGGTGAGATGCATCTTCCATCTGTTATCCATGTGCCTAAATATCTGAATTTCTGCACTTGCCCCAAAATAATGTCACTTACTTTAACTGGCCATTTAGGCACAATCTGTTTCTTTGATATCACCATGACTTCTGTCTTTCTATCATTCAAGCTAAGGCCCATTTTTTCACTTTCTACAACCGCTATATCTACCGTTTTCTGTAGTTTCTTCTGACTTGTGATTTACTAAGAAATGTTTAATTCAATATTTTGCCATTACTGTCTCTATGGTCGATACCTCATACCATTAAAATCAACACGAAGCTGCTTGCTTCCAAATCCCTGGCAACTGATTTCAAATTCTTGATTCAGTATGTTGAGGAATTATGAAACTGTGCACCTGACAATCCCCTTTGCCACAGTGTCCTAAAAGTAATTAGTATTAATTATTCACATAGAAGTAATTTTTGCACAATTCCCATGGGTTAGAGTGCATGCTATTATTATGTTAGAGTGCATGTTGTTGTTATTATTGCTGTTTGAGATTAACCTGATAAGAGATGTATGAATGAAATCATTATATAAAAAGAGAGATAAGAGAGGCAGAATGTTAGATGGACCTGCATGCCTGATTCATAACCCTTTGAGGAAACAGTTATAGTGCGTTCACAGATGTTTGCCCTCATTCACATTCAGTTTTATTTTAAAAGTATATCTTGCATCGTTATGAAATTTTTCCTGCGGTCATATATTGACTCCCATCCAAAGAATATGTCTTTGCTAGGTCCAAAGGCAACTAAAATCATGGAAAGCAGCAAAATTTCTTTCATGTTTTGGCGAAAATGTCTTGAATTCACACTAACAAACTTGTTTTACAGTAATTCATGTCAATTCAGGTAACAACTTTGTTCTACTATGTGACGTGCTTCTCATAAGGAAATTCCCATTTGAACACTGATGCCGGGAAGGTTAACCCGGTCAACAAATGCCCGCAGAAGTCGGATGTGTCGGCCTAACAGTTTAAGAATGCAGCTCTGCTGTAAACAGGCACAACGCAATCACGTCCGAGAAAAAAAAACAAACTCCGGATGAACGCAGAAGAAGAAGAAGAAGAAGAAGAAGAAGAACACTGATGTTTCCATGTAAATTGTTTTTGCGCTCGCTCGCTTTGAACTCAGGCGTAGTCCATACACACTACTTCCAGTAGTGTTGGACTGAATTTTGTGTGTGAATTAGCTTTCCCTGTTAACAGTGTCCCTTGCCATCAGGAGAACCCACTCCTACTTCAGGGGTACTTGTAATTTACGTCCCCAAGACAAGGACAACAGGTCAACATTTTAGTCCAACTGGCCGGTGAACACATGCTCTTAACCATTCGGCTATGCTGACCTGCATGTGAAGATGTAATACATTTCATAATATGCACTTTATCTCTGACCCGTAAATTATAAACCACATATAAACAAACATTCAGATTTCTTGTAAAATCTCCAGAACAAACATAGTTTTTGTTGGGTGTACATCATGATGAGGTTATATGCTAAATCTCATAATTTTCCCTCAGTTGGTTACTGAGTTATGGGTTTCTATATGTGGGCAAACATTTGTGAACACACTATAGTTTCATTCATTCTCTTTTAATGTCCAGCTTCTCTAGGGCATCTATATTTGCTTTAATTTGCATGAAATCTGACTTATTCTTAAGTATATATACATTGGTAGGACCTTAATTTTATGTTGTAACTTGTTCATTGTCTGCACTAGTGCACCATTCTGGACACTGTGTTAAGACTATCATTAGACTACTTAGCATCAATGCTTGTCTGTTCAGGAAGGGGTTTGATAAGGGCTGAGAAAGCTGCCAGCCCAGCATTGCCACACAGTGTTCAGGTTTCATCATCATGCATTGGCTTGTCTCATGCAGACATGTTCAACCATAGTATTTTGTCTCCAAAATTTATTTAACCGCTATAGTTGTTTGTGCGGATGTTAACAACTGTAAAGAAGGTAGTCGGCCATTGCTTTCCTTCTTGGCAGTTGAGTATACTGGTCAGTGAGTGGCCCTAGCCATTGTCTCTATAAAAAGATTAGACTTTTTTGTCTGACTCTGGTTGATAAAAACCCTGGTCTTACTGGGGATTAGAACCCACGTGTCCTGATTTGTGAGGTCAGAAAGTTAGCCCCTTCCACATGTGCTATTAATTCATGCCGGATTTGCATAAATGCCCAAAGGATGTGCCTGACAGGTTGAGATGCTGGTGTCATACATCATGGGACCTAGTGTCTGATCCTCTGTAAGGCCAGGGATTTCTGGCTGTTGGGGGTGAAATAAACATTCCGGTTAATCACTCTGTATTGTGCCTGCTTGGATGGTGATTTGGGAAAGTGAGAAACAAGTTGCATGTCCTTTACAGGACGTTGCGACCAAACACCCCCCCCCCCCCCCCCATTATTTTTGTTTGTTTGCTGAAGTAGAATTTGTAGCTTGTTTTGTCCTATCCTTCCCTTCTGATTATCACGTCGTCTCCATGGGATAGTGGTTAAGCCACCTGACTAGTGCTCTGAAGGCCGTGGTTCATTTTCAGACTCCCTCATTTGGTTCACGAGTGTAGTTTTCTCTGATAGTCCTGGGGGTCGTTGTTTCAGCTATGGATTTCATGCTCTGAGAGGCTTTTGGCTGGCCGGTATACTAAAATAGACTTAGCCATGTGGGATAATACTTGGTGCATGAAGCAATCCTCTCACCTTTAATTCACTCTTTTAATCACTTCACTTATCACCGTGTGTTCGTAAAATCGACCTTACACAATATCTGTTATCAATGTATTTTCCCCTGTTTTAAATATATATCTGACTTAAAACTGTAGTGTGTGGTGTAGGTGAGCATTATGTTTCTTCTGTTACTGGGAGTTGCACCCAGTCTATCTATAGACCAGTGTTCTAACCAGCTCACAATGTTATGTTAAAAATGTAGTTTTTCTTTAACAGCATCAAGCCGTATTGTTGTAATGGTTAGGAAGTTAACGCTGGCGTTAGTGCGAACACTGTCAGACGGGGGTTTGATGCCTGCCTGGACAGACTGGCCACTTATTCCTGCTGTGGGAGGGAAAATCTGGCCACTTATTCCTGCTGTGGGAGAGAACATCTGGCCACTTATTCCTGCTGTGGGAAGGAAAATCTGGCCACTTATTCCTACTGTGGGAGGAAACATCTGGCCACTTATTCCTGTTGTGGAAAGGAAAATCTGGCCACTTATTCCTGCTGTGGGAGGGAAAATCTGGCCACTTATTCCTGTTGTGGGAGGGAATATCTGGCCACTTATTCCTGCTGTTGGAGGGAAAATCTGGCCACTTATTCCTTTTGTGGGAGGGAACATCTGGCCACTTATTCCTGCTGTGGGAGGGACAATCTGGCCACTTATTCCTGCTGTGGGTGGGAACATCTGGCCACTTATTCCTGCTGTGGGAGGGAAAATCTGGCCACTTATTCCTGCATGCTGTGCAGTCAGGCCTAGAAAATGCGATTGTCCTAGCACTTCATATATTCAAAGCAGGTATATATTGTTCTGTGTTAACTACATTTTATTACGAACTGCACAGTTCACTATGACTGCACTAGCCTGGCAGCCTGAACTCCTTCAGGCTCAAGACCCCCAGCCCTACACTGCAAGATACTATAGGCAGTAATGACAGTTTGACAGGTTATATCACATCACAAATCTCTGGCACTAGATTATTCTGAACATATATTATTCTGCATTAATTACATTTGATTATGATTTCAGATCTCTAGACGGCCGACTGCAAGTTTTCCACCGCAAGGGTCTCCCCCATGTGATTTACTGCCGGCTGTGGCGTTGGCCTGATTTACAGAACCACCAGGAGCTGCTGCCTGGGGACCGGTGTGAGTACGCGTTTCATCTGAAGAAAGACGAGGTCTGTGTGAACCCATACCACTACACAAGGGTTGACGTGGGTAAGTCAGCCTCCTGTCTTGTCTCTCTGACCCACTAGCAGACTGAAGACACCTATATGTGAAACTGTTGTAGATGCCACTGTTGTTCAGTCTTGTTTTCTGTCTTCTGTGTCATGCCAACTACCATGTCTCATGCTTTCTTCTGTGTCATGCTATCTTCAGTGTCATCCTACGAGGGCTTTTCCAAAATCAGCCGCCGATTGGCTGGTAAAAATTTAAATAAATTGACAATAACATCTAAATACATGCAAAATTTACATACAATTTTCCACAAAGTCACCACCTAAATTCAGGCACTTGTACCGTGGCATGAGTTTTTGTAACCCCTCGTCAAGGAACCACACCGCCAGGGTACATAGCCAGTTGTTGACTCCATCCATGAGCTCCTCGGCAGAATCAAAGTGCTGGGCAGCCAGCCAGACCTCCATCTAGCAGAAGAGATGATCATCGCTTGGTGCCAAGTCTGGGCTGTAAAGGAGGTGGTTGAAAATTTTCCACTTAAACTGCTCAATTAAAGCCTTTGTGCAAGCAGTGAGGGGCAGCGCATGGTCATGCAGGATAATGACACCACTAGAGAGCATTTCATGCCTTTTGTTTTGGATCATTCGACGAAGCTTCTTCAGAGTTTCACAATCAACATCTGACATTATTGTGGTCTCTAGTGTTATGATGATTTCCGTCAACAAAATGCCCTTGTGGTCCAAGAACACTGTAACCATCATGTTTCATTGTGAAAATGTTTGCTTGCATTTTTTGGCCTTGTTTGGAGAATGAGTATGCATCCACTGTTTTGACTGTTTATTCGTCTCTGCATCCAGAGAACTTTCACTCATGACGTTATCACCATAATCACCATACACACGACACAATCTACAATGAATCTCGGCCGCATTTTGACCTTCTGCTTGAAAAAAAACTGATAACACCACAAATTTCAAAGCTGGAAAGGGAATAACAGGTCCATGTTTATGTATACATGCGCGTGTGCCTGAGTGAGTGTAAAAGTGAGTGAGTGTGTGGACATATGTGTGAGAGATTTAGTTAGAGAATGAGTGAATCTGAGAGAGTGGGTGTGTTGTGTGTCTGCTTGTCTGTGTGGTAGAGTGTGAAAGTTAGTGAGTGAGTGAGTTGGAGAGTCATCGAGTAAATGAGTGAGTAAGGGAGCGTGAGTGAGTGAGAGAGAGAGAATTTGTGGGTATGCGTGTATGTGCGCGAATGAGTGAGTGTGAGAGCGAGTGAGTGTGTAAAAGAGAGAGCGTGGGTGAATGAGAGAGTGCATGAGAAAGTATGATGTATGTGTGTGCATGTCTGGATGTGTGTATGGGTGTATATGTGTGTACATGTGTGTATCTGTGTGTGACTCTGTGTGTATGTCTGTACGTGTGTTAAGGTGTGCGTTCATGTGTTTATATGCATTTATATGCATGTGCGTGTGTGTATGTGTGTATGGATGTGTGTGTGTGTGGGCTCGTGTATGTATTGTATATCTTTGTATGTGTAAGTGTGCATGCATGCAGTGTATGCGAGGGAGTGTATATTTGGGTGTTATGTGAGTACGTGTGAGTAAGTATATGGATGTGTGCAGGTGTGTGTATTGCGTGGGTATGATGTGTGTGGGTGTGTGTATGTACATGTGTGTGAGAGAGAGAAGAGAGAGAGAGAGAGAGTTGAGCGCACGCATGTCATCTAACATGCTGATCCATATGTTTTGTGTATTCTCATTTTTTTTTCATATTATCAATTTGATACACTTGATTTTAACATGCATAAAATGAATTCATGTAAATTACTGTAAAGCAAGTGAGAGAGTTAGTGAGTGTAAGTGAGAGAGAGAGAGAGTGAATGAGTGTGAGAGTGTGTGTATGTAAAGAGAGAGAGAGAGAGAGAGAGAGAGAGAGAGAGAGAGAGAGAGTTGAGCCCACGCATGTCATGTAACATGCTATTCCATATTTTTTATGTATTCTCATCTTTCATATTACGAGGTATCGTTTAATGCCACCTGATTGTCCTGTAACATGCCATTCCATATTTTTTTTTTTCTTTTTAAATTCTCATCCATCTTATCATTTTGTATGCCACTTGATTTTATCATGTATAATATAACATTACTGTGATGTGAGTGAGAGAGTTAGTGAGAGAGAGAGAGAGCGCAGGAGAGAGAGAGAGAGGGAGAGAGAAAAATAAGAGAGAGTTGAATTGCATCACTAATTTTTACGCTACATAATGTATATGTACAATTTTTTCTCCACTTCTTGCAATTGCGAGAATTCTCATGACAATCGTCAGTGTCTCAATTGTGTGTAAAGTGTGGGAGTTTGTTCTTATTAGTTTCAGTGATCATGTGAGGCATCATGTATTTGTCTAGATGTGAGGATGTATGTATGGGTGTGTATGTGAGGGATATGTGTGTGTGTGTGTGTGGGGGGAATGTGTGTGTGCCTGTGTAAGAGAGAGAGAGAGAGAGAGAGAGAGAGAGAGAGAGAGAGAGAGAGAGAGAGAGACTTCAGTGCTCGCATGTCCTGTAACATGCCATTCCATATTTTTTGTGTATTTTCATCTTTCACATTATCATTTTGTATGTATGACACTTGATTTTATCATGTATAATATAACATTACTGTAATGTGAGTGAGAGCGTAAGTGAGTGAGAGAGAGAGAGAGAGAGAGAGAGAGAGAGAGAGAGAGAGAGAGAGAGTTGAATTGCATCCCTAATTTTTAAGTTACAAAATGTATATGTACAATTTTTCTCCATTTTCTTTACAATTTTGCGACAATGCTCACGACAATCGTCACTGTATGTGTGTGTAAAGTGTGGGAGTTTGATCATAATAGTAGGTTGGGGGATCGGGGGATGTGTGTGTGGGTGGATTCGTGATGTGTGTGGGTGGGCTCAGGATGTGTGGGTAGGCGGTGTGGGTTTGTGTGGGTGGGTGGGGGATTTGTGTGTGGGTGGGTGGGGGATTTATGTGTGGGTGCGTGCGAGATGTATGGGTGTATGGGGAGATGTGTTTGTGGGTGGGGATGTGTGTTTGTCTAGGTGGTTGTGGGTGAGTGGGTGGAGGAGGATATGTTGGTGGATGATTGATGGTAAGTTATGGGATGGGTAGGGGTATATGTGTGGGTGGGGAGATGTGGGTGTGGGGATATGTGGTGGGTGAGAGATGTGTGCAGGTGGGGGTGGTTGTGGGTTTGGGGATGTGTGTGTGGGTGAGGGATGTGTATGGGTGTGGGATGTTTGGGTGGATGGGTGGGGAGTGTGTGTGGGTTGGGGGATGGGTGCGTGATGGATGTGGGAGATGGATTTGGAGATGTGTGTGTGGGTGGGGGATATGTCTGGCTGGGTGGGGGTGTGTGTGGCTGGATGGAGGATGTATGTGTGGGTAGTGAGGGTGATTGTAGTTGGGGGATGTGTGGATGGGTAGGAGATGTGTGGATAGATGTGTGTGTGGGTGAAGGATGTGTCTTTGGGATGTGTGTGAGTGTGGTATTGTGTGGGAGGGGAGCTGGGTGTGGTTAAATGATGTTTGTGTGGGTGGGTGAAGGTGTGGTTGGGTTTGTGGGTGGGTGAAGGATGTGTGAGGGTGGGGGATGTGTGCTTAGATGGGTGGTTGGGATGTGTGAGTGTGGGTGGGTAGATAGGAGATATATGTGTTGATGAGTGGGTAAGGGATGTGTGGGTGTTAGTGGTTGAGGGATAAGTACGTGTGTCTAGGGATGTGTGAGGGGATGAATGTATGGGTTGTGTGTGCGTGGATGGGAGGTGTGTGTTTGTGAATGGGGAATGTGTTGGTGGGTGGGGATGTGTGTGAGGGATGTTTGTATGGGTGGGGAGATTGTGCGTGGGTGGGGATGTGTGTGTGTATGGGTAGGGGTGTGTGGTTAAGGGATGTGTGGCTGGGGGAATGGGTGGATGAAGGATGTGTGGTTGGGTGGAGGATGTGTGGTTGGGTAGAGGATGTGTGGGTGGGTGATTGTATATGAGTAAGGGTGTGTGGTTGGGGGATGGGTGGGTAGAGGATGTGTGGGTGGGTAGAGGATATGTGGGTGGGTGAGTGTGTGCAGGTTAGGAGATGGTGGGGGATGTTTGTAGGTGTGGGCTCGGGATCTGCGAGTGGGCTGGGGGAGATGGGAGATTATGTGGGTGAGTGCGGAATTTGTGTGTGGGTAGGTGCGGAATATGTGAGTTGACAGGGATATGTGTGTGTGGCTGTGGAATGTGTGTTTGGTTGGGTGGGTGGAGGAGGATATTGGGTGAGTGATTGTTGGTGGGAAATGGGATGGGTAGAGGATATGTGAGTGGGTGGCGAGATGTGTGTAGGTGGGGGATGTGTGGGTTATTGAATGTATGTGTGCTTGGGGTGTGGGTGGATGGGATGTGTGGTGAGTGAGAGGTGTGTGTGGGTGGGGAGATGTGTAGGTGTAGGGATGTGGTGGATGGGTGGGGGAATGTATTGTATGTGTGTGGTTGGGTGGGGGAGTTGGAGTGAATGGGGGATGTGTGTGTGTGTGTGTGTCGGTGGGTGGTGGATGTGTCTCATAACATAGTAATATGCAGTGTTTATGTTTACAAAATTCATGTGACAATGTTTTTTTCCTATGCACTGTTGATGAAAGAAAGATGAGTGATTGGAAGGGCCGAATGTAAGACGGGCCTGCGTGCCCAATTTGTTACCCTTTGAAAATAAAGTCTGTTCGTTCATTCGTTCGTTCGTTCACGATTCATGTACCACTGAACAAATCTGACTGTAGGTTGATGTGTAGTGAGCTAAAATACTACTGAATAATGCAAGCAATGAACTGTCAGTATGGCAACCGATTTATTTTTACCAGCTAATCGGAGGTTGATTTTGGAGTCGCCCGGGTATCTTCCGAGTCATGCTATCTTCCTTGTCATGTTGACCATATATCCATATCTAACTTAACCGTTCCCATTTAGATTGTGCCTATATTTGACTTCACATTTCCTAATTTAGCATCAAAACACTTGAACCACAGCATGCTCTTCCTGCACACAAAAGTTGCATACTCATCCTATAGCATTCCTAATTTTATATTTTGTGTGTTTTTGTTAACAATGACAATTCTTTTCATTAGCCTAGCCCTGTTTGTGCTGTTTCTGAAGAATGTTCGTAGGACCAAAATAGTGGATTTTGTGTTGAGGTTCTTGTTATTATTATTATTAGCATTTCTATTTTCCCACTAAAATTCTTAACCAAGTGGATAGTTTTAAGTACCTAGACGCATTTATAACATCAGATTGAAGATGCACAACACAGATTAAGAGCAGAATAGGGCAATCAAAAACTGCATTTCAGAAAATGAAGAGTATCTTATGCAATAAATCACTATCATCTTATGTAAGAAATAGAGTGCTTAAGTGCTGTATAGAACCTGTATTGCTGTATGGCAGTGAATCTTGGAATGTAAATGAACAAATTAGGAAGAATTTGGAAGCAACAGAGATGTGGTTCCAGAGACGAGTTTTGCGACTTCCTTGAACTGCCAAAGTTACTAACAACGACTGCCTGAAGAGGCTAATGAAACTAGAACATCATATACAACAATAAGAAAAAGACAAACAACTTTCTTTGGTCATGTGATGAGAAGAGAGGCATTGGAGAACATCATGACAACTGGAAAGATTGAGGGAAGAGAGGCAGAGGCAGACCAGGTGAAATGATGCTGGGTGGATTGAGACGGTGGCATGGAAGAATATCATCAGCAGAGTTGATCCAGGACACCAAAAAAAAGAGATCTGTGGAAAGTCATGAATGCCTACGCCAGCCAGTATGGCACTTGATGATGCTGATTTCCCACTGAGATTTCTGTTTACTGGCCTAAGTTTCTTGTAAGATATGTACATGTGTCTCTGCTTGCTGTTTTGCTTTAGCAGGATCTATACATATCTGTTTGTTTTATTTAACATTGTTATCAGTTATCAGTTATCAGTTGGGGTATCTTCATTGCACTCCGGACATGTCCATAGGTGCTCAGATCCTCCCCCCAGCATATGCATCAGCGTCCGGTGGCTAATAGTGCCAGTTCTGTGTTGGTTGACGAGGCGCTTTGTTTTCCAGATGTACCTCTCGCGTCTGGCTGTACCGATTCTTACTCCCAAGTCTTTCATCCTGAACAGCGATGTGGAATCACTGATGTCAAAGTCCTCTGTTCTCGCCATATCTTTAAGGACGTTAATAACATCGGCACGATCCATGGGCTGGCCATCTACAGGGGGTGCAGAGCCAGCCAGTTTATCAGCCCGTTCATTTCCCTCGACTCCCGCATGTCCCGGGACGAAGATGAAGGTGACTTTATGAACAACAGACTTCCGCAGCGACTCAGTCCACTGTCTACGTACAGATCCAGCTTCGACCTTCTGAATCATGCTCATTGAATCACTTAGTACACACACGTTGGTATAATGCTGTGATTCCAGCCATATGAAAGCCTGTGTAACTGCCATCACCTCCATCGTCATGCTGCTCGTGGTCATAGAGTGGGCACCACTGGATTCTTGAACGGTTCGGCCCGCTGAACGGGCTGTAAATGCCCACGCACTTCTCTGCTGCTTTACAACAGATCCATCTGTATAGATGAGCTTTAAAAGCTGGAGGCACCGGCACCCATTTTTAACATTGTTATTCACTGTTATTGTCATACTCTCCTGCAGTCCTGTATCTGCTATATCAGCTCAACACTCTCTGGATGTGCCTGGCTGTGCAGGTCTCTATAAGTCAGTCAGTTTGTCAGTCAGTCCCGTATCTGCTACATCAGCTCAACACTGTCTGGATGTGCCTGGCTGTGCAGATCTCTGTAAGTCAGTCAGTTCCATATTTTCTGCATCAGTTCAACTCTGTTTGGTTAAATCAGGTTGTGCAGATCTCTGTAAGTCAGTCAGTCCCCTACCTTCTGCGTCAGCTCAGCACACTCTGGTTATGCCTCGTAATGTAGATCTCTGTAAGTCAGTCAGTCCCGTCCGTACTTCTGCATTAGTTCAACTCTGTGTAAAAGCCGGGGTGTGCAGCTCTCTGAAAGTCAGTCAGTCCCATATCATCTGCATCAGTTCCGCACTGTCTGGTTATGCCTGGCAGCATAGATCACTGTATGGGCAGCTCTAAAGGATGTGATGTGGGATCTGAAGTCCAGATATTCGATGTGTGTAAACGACTTTGAGGTGAGTATAGATGGCCAATGGTCTACAGTGACCAGTCTTGGTGTTGTCTGTCTTTATTTTTCTTCCAGTGAGATGTCTTGGCTGTGGATGTTGGTTTTTGCTTCATGGTATGTCAGTAGGTAGCTGAACTGTTCCAATATTCTGCCAGTGTTTTATGAGGCATCAGCCCTTTCACGTCCATTAATTCTGCAGGAAAGAATGGTGGCCACCGGAGGGTAGTAACTGAGGATGTTTGGATTCTGTTGGGCTCTGACAAGTCTTTATTATATATTATATTATATTATATTATATTATATTATATTATATTATATTATATTATATTATATTATGTTATGTTATATTACATTACATTATTATATTATATTATACTAGCTGACCCTGCCCGGCTTCGCCCAGTCCCTGGTGGGAAGCATCTCATTTAATTCATATAAGTAGTCATATAAGTTCCCGTTCCCGTTACCGACTATCTGTCTGTCTGTCTGTCTGTCTGTCTGTCTGTCTGACCCGGCCCGACATCGCCCAGCTCCTGGTGTGAAGCATCTCATTTAATTTATATAAGTAGTCATATAAGTTCCTGTTCCCGACTGTCTATCTGTCTGTCTGTCTGTCTATCTGTCTGCCTGACCCTGTCCGGCTTCATTAAATTCATACAACAAAAAAAAATGTAACTTAAAAGATCGTTCTACCACACACCATCCATTATTTTTAATGAAAACTCTTTCTAATCACCTGCATGACTACAGTAACTTCTTAAGCAAAAAAAGATGAGTTACAATGTTATGCATTGTGCATCATTTTTATGAAAACTTTGAAAATGCCTTACAGATTGTATCATTATTTATTATAACTCATATGCCGGTACATAACTATGGACAAAGAGTTTATAAATCTTTGAAAACGATGCCACAATATGACTATAAGTTATACAGAAAAGTTATGCCCCTTGAAATAACTTTTACAGAGTTAGGTCCCCTGAGATATATGAAATTATGATGAAAAATGAAATAATACTGAGTAAGCAGGCGATTTCACACTAACAAAATATCACAGTTGACAGCTCTGGAATGAAAGGAAGGCGTGTAGAAAATTTCATCTCAATCGGATGGGCCGTTCGCGAACAAATAAAGGCCATACATACAGACAGAGATACGCACATCCTAATTTATATATAAGACTAGCTGACACGGCCCGGCTTCGCCCAGACTCTGGTGGGGAGCATCTCATTTAATTCATATAAGTAGTCATATAAGCTCCCGTTCCCGACTGTCTGTCTGTCTGTCTGTCTATCTATCTGTCTGTCTGTCTGTCTGTCTGTCTGACCCGGCCCAGCCCATGGTGGAGAGCATCTCATTTAAATCATATAAGTAGTCATATAAGATCCCGTTCCCGACTATCTGTATGTCTGTCTGTCTTGGGTAAATGGAGGAGGGAGGAGGAAGAGGGAGGTGGAGGAGGGAAGAGGAGGGAGGAGGAGGGAGGAGGAGACAGGAGGAATAGGAGGGAGGAGGAGGGATTAGGAAGAGGAGGGAGGAGTAGGGTGGAGGAGGAGGGGGAGGAGGAGGGAGGAGGAAGAGAGAGAAGGAGGGAGGAGGAGATCGCAGGAGGAGGAGGAGGAGGAGGAGGGAGAGGGAGGAGGAGGGAGGAGGAGGAGAGAGTAGGCGGAGGGAGGAGGCGGAGGGAGCAGGAAGAGGGAGGAAGAGGGAGGAGGAGGAGGGAGGAGTAGAGAGTGGGAGGAGGGAGGAGGCGGAGGGAGGAAGAGGGAGGAGGAAGAGGGAGAAGGAGGAGGGAGGAGAAGGAGGGAAGAGGATGAGAGGGAGGAGGAGGAAGAGGGAGGAGGAGGAATGTGAAGGGAGGAGGAGGGAGGAGGTAGAGGGAGGAGGAGGAGGAGGGAGGAGGATAGAGGAGGAGGAGGGATGAGGAGGAAGAGGGAGGAGGAGGAATGTGAAGGGAGGAGGAGGGAGGAGGTAGAGAGAGGAGGAGGAGGGAGGAGGAGAATGGAGGAGGAGGGATAAGGAGGAGAGGGAGGAGGAGGGGGAGGAGGAGGGAGGAAGAAGGAGGAGGGAGGAAGACGGATGAGGGGGAGGAGGGAGGGGTAGGAGGGGGAGGAGGAGAAGGGAGGAGGAGGGAGCAGGAGGAAGGAGGATGGAGGAGGAGGAGGAAGAGGGAGGAGGAGGGAGGAGGAAGAGAGAGGAGGGAGGAGGAAGAGAGAGGAGGGAGGAGGAGGGAGGAAGAGATAGGCGGAGAGAGGAGGAGGAGGGAGGAGGAGGAGTAGGGATGAATAGGAGGGAGGAGAAGGGAGGAGGAGGGATTAAGAGAAAGAGGGGGGAAAGGGGAGAAGGAGGAGGGAGGAGGAGGAGGGAGGAGGAGGGAGGAGGGAGGATGAGGAGGAGGGAGGAGGAGGAGGGAGGATGGTGAAGGAGGAGGAGGGAGGAGGGTGAAGGAGGAGGAGGAGGGGGAGGAGGGAGGGGGAGGAGGAGGGAGAAGGAGGAGGAGGGAGGAGGGAGGAGGAGAACGTAGGTGGGGGAGGATGAGAAGGGAGGAGGGAGAGGGAGGAGGAGAGAGGAGGAGGAGAGAGGAGGAGCGGGGAGGTGGAGGGAGAAGGAGGAGGGAGGAAGAGGTAGAAGGAGGAGGGAGAAGGAGGGAGGAGGAGACAGGAGGAATAGGAGGGAGGAGGAGGGATTAGGAAGAGGAGGGAGGAGTAGGGTGGAGGAGGAGGGGGAGGAGGGAGAAGGAGGGAGGAGGAGAGAGGAGGAGGAGGAGGAGGAGAAGGGAGTAGGAGGAGGGAGAGGGAGGAGGAGGGAGGAGGAGGAGAGAGTAGGCGGAGGGAGGAGGCGGAGGGAGCAGGAAGAGGGAGGAGGAAGAGGGAGAAGGAGGGAGGAGAAGGAGGAGGGAGGAGGAAGGAGGAGTAGAGAGTGGGAGGAGGGAGGAGGCGGAGGGAGGAAGAGGGAGGAGGAAGAGGGAGAAGGGAGGAGGAGGGAGGAGGAGGTAGGATGATTGATTGCCATCCCACCAGGTTAATATGTTATCGCGGACCTCAGAGAGAAGTGTCTATGTAGAAGACCATTTCCTGGACGTACGTATTTTGGGAGGGGGAGGAGGGAGGAGGGAGGAGGAGGAAGAAGAAAAAAAAACTACGACAGTTGGCATCTCTGGAATGAGAGGAAGGCGTGTAGAAAATTTCATCTCAATCGGATGGCCCGTTCGCGAGCGTATAAAGGACATACATACATACAGAGATACAGACAGACAGAGATACGGACATCCTAATTTATATATAAGATTATATTACAAGGTGACAACCCCTCTCCCAAAAAAAAAAAAAAAAAAACCAACAATCCATAAAAAGTTGATTAAATCCTACAAAGGTCAAGCACATTTCTTGAAATTTAGTGAACGTAAACTTCAGCCTGTGTACAATCATTTCCAAAAGTTTCAGTTACCTCGGTCACTTTGCATAAAAGTTATGCTCCAAATGGCCTCTGCAGCATTGGATGCAGACTTGCATACGTTGCGCTAAATTGTCAATTACTCTACCGCATTCCTCTGTGGGGATTTCCCTGATCTTTGCAGTTTGAGGGTTGTTATGGTACACAATATGCTTGAGATACCCCCATAGATTAAAATCTAGGGGGTTCAAGTCAGGTGAATGCAGTGTCCACTCCAGGTCACACTTCATGCTGATCAGTCTCCCCTGAAATCGCTCTCTCAGCCAGGATAGAGAGTCATTTGATGTGTGTGGGGTAGCCCCGTCTTGCTGAAGCCTCTGTTGATCTCGATCCAATCCTCTGCATCATCCCAGTGATACCCAAAACTTTAAAAGATTTGCTGGTTCCATTTTTTTTGAGTCACCCTGTATATCATACTCTATTATATTAATTGAACCGTAGAAGTCTCCCGCAATGGGTCTGTGGTTTGGTAAGGCCATCACATGTTGTAAGCCTGAATGCATGCAGGAAACTGCAGCCAATCCTTCCCTCACTGTCACCAGCCCAGGTGTTGAACCCGTGTCTGACTGCTCGTGGCATTATCAGCTCATATCAACTTCACAAGTGTGCCAGCTTCTATATGCTATAGACAGAATAATATATTTAAATGCAGATGCCATAAATATAATATTGCACGATTCCTCACCTGGCCTATTTCGCTGCATGTCACCAAATGCATGCTGCAGAGTTATATATCATATTTACGTGAAAAAAGGAATGATACTTTGGCTGAAATATGATGCACATCATCGCAGATGTTGCAAATGTGTAGAACATTATATGTCCCGGGAAGGTTAACTTGGCTAACAAATGCCTGAAGTTATATGTTTTGGCCGAAAGGTGCAAATATTGCAGCTCTGCTGTAAATAGGCACAACACAATTACGTCCAAAACAACATTCCGGACGAATGCAGGAGAAGAAGAACAACAACAACAAGGAGAAGAAGAAGAGGAAGAAGATGAAGAACATTATATGTCAGGCAAGAAATCGTGCAGTATTTTATTTATGGCATCTGTGTTTACATTCATTAAGGGAATACATTGTTTTTAATAATATATCCTCAATCACCATCAAAGACATGTATTTGACATGTAAATACTCGCTTGTTAAAATTTGCAGAAGCAATTATGATCTATCAACGCAAGCCAGAATTGTGTAAACAGAAAGACATGTTAGTCAGCTTAAAATTACCGTGGTAGATAAGTGACATTACTGTGCGAATATGTGTATATTTCAACTTGAAGGATTTATCTAGTTAATTCACGTAAGTTGTGTGATTTCTGCAGTATGTACCTGACGAGATGCAGCAAAATATGCCAGGCAATAAATTGTGCAATCTATTGTTTGTGTCTTCGTTATTCAAATTCACTATGGGAAAACATTGTTTTGAATTTCTCAAACGTCGCCTCCCATTACCAACTGTGAAGCGATTAGATGGATTACTCAAGCTGAAGTGTAAAATATCGCTACAGGATTGTCGATTGAGATTTCTCGAGGAATGCCTAAGGCCGGGGATATTTCCTCACCGGTATTTCAGATCTCTGAGGGCCGACAGAATATGTCCGACAGAATATGTCCGACAAGAAAAAACCTGAGACGACTGACAAAAAACCAGATAGAAGAAACCCAGTCCAAGCTGGCCAACTTGAAGCGTACACACAGTTCTGCCTACTACGTCACCCAAGAATTGAGCTTGTATGGCTACTTGAAGTTCACTAAATTCTGCACACAAACAGTGTACAAGGTGAAAATCGCAGAGAATGCTCGCTTCAACAAATCACTGAGCACTGAAAAGGTAACAACGTCAGTACTAGACAACCCAGAGAAGTGTGTGAGGAACTTATCGGCGTACGTACTCAACAACATTGAAACGGAGGCCCTTGCATATGGATTAAAATTATGCATAAAGCCTAAACACATCAACCGTGTTGAGTCGCAAGCACAGTTTGAAATGTTGTTTGATCAAGTCTCCAAGTTATCACCTACTTCTGCTGAGTCGGTCGGGTGGCTGAAGGCCAAACTGGTAGATTTAGAACACCAGTATCGCACAACACCCTCTAAACAGACATGTCCGTTGACTAACGAACACCTTACTGCCTTAAAAGCGTTAAAGGCTAACAAAACCCTCGTCATACTGAAACCTGACAAAGGGAGCGGTACAGTACTGATGGACATGTCAGACTACCAGAGAAAAATGGATGTAATATTGTCAGATGAATCCAAATTCAGGATAGATCATAAAGTAAACAAGTCAGAGGACCTGGATGCTATAATGAGGAAAGAGATCCAGTCACTTGTGAATGCGAGACTCATCAGTGAGGCCACTGCAAAAACGCTCACACCACGTGGCTCGCACACTCCTCAGATGTACGGTCTACCCAAACTTCACAAGCCCGTCATCCCGCTAAGACCTATCCTGTCCATGGTGAACTGCACAACACCGAATGGCGAGATGGCTAGCCGAAATGTTAAAGCCAGTATGACAGTCCTTCGATCCAAAAATACTCAGAGATACATTCCAACTGGTGGAATTATTGGATACTATGGACATAAATAACAAACACATGGCATCCATGGATATAGCCTCCCTATTCACTAACGTTCCAGTAGAGGAGACAGTGAAAATAATAAGGGAACGCATTGAAGACAAACAACTAAAATTAGGCATACCAACACCTATTCTGGAGAGGCTACTACTACTATGTACCGCCAACATACAATTCAATTTTCTAACTAAGTCATACCGCCAAATTGACGGAGTGGCCATGGGGAGTCCTCTTGGTCCTATTCTAGCGGACATCTTCATGGCACATTTAGAAGAAAAGAGATCCTCAGACATCAACAACTTGGCCTTTTACCGTCGTTATGGGGACGATATACTAATTATCACCACAGACGAGCTACAAGCAACATCGTTTCATGCCACAATGAACAAGACGCATAAAAACATCTCTCTATCTATGGAACACAAACACAATGAAGCGTTACCGTTCCTAGATATTCTAATGAGACGTAGAGCAGACGGAACAATTCAAAGATCGGTGTATCGCAAAGGGACATGGACTGGCCAATACCTAAATTTTCAGAGCTTCACACCTGTCCAGTACAAACGGGGCTTAGTATGGACCTTGTTTGACCGTGCTAGAAAGATATGCACCCAGGACACACTGACAGAGGAATTTGAAACTCTGAAGAATGTCTTAAACCTGAATGGGTACTCCACAGGATTTATAAAGCGCCACTGCCAACAGCCCAAACCCAAAGCAGACGTAACTACAGTCTATAAACTCAAGGTATTCATCCAGCTAACCTTTCGAGGGGATGACGTAATGCAACGTCTACAAGACCGGCTTACTACAGCAGTAGGCCGAACATTCTGTGCGGCAACTCCAGTCATTAGATATAAAACCGTACCAATTCCTACACCAGCAGTCAAAGAGCCTGTTCTTCTGTACGCCACAAACAATTGTATTTACCAATTCACATGTAGATGCCAGGCCGTTTACATTGGTAGAACAGAGAGACAACTTAACAAACGGGTGTCAGAACACATACCTCAATGGGTCAACAAGATACAACACACAGGAGATGCTAGCCTCGTGGGGTCGACACACCAGAAGCTTCCGGCGTCTTCAATCGGTAGGCACATTGTCGACAGTGGCCATATGGTGGACAGAGACACTGCATTTCGCGTGTTGTTTAGAACACAAAATACTCGCTTGTTAAAATTTGCAGAAGCAATTATGATCTATCAACGCAAGCCAGAATTGTGCAAACAGAAAGACATGTTAGTCAGCTTAAAATTACCGTGGTAGATAATTGACATTACTGTGCAAAATTGTGTATATTTCAACTTGAAGGATTTATCTAGTTAATTCACGTAAGTTGTGTGATTTCTGCAGTATGTACCTGACGAGATGCAGCGAAATATGCCAGGCAATAAATCGTGCAATCTATTGTTTGTGTCTTCGTTATTCAAATTCACTACGGGAAAACATTGTTTTGAACATGTATTTGGATTTACTTGTGAAGCAGTAATTGTACATGTTGCGTCGTCTCTTCTCCAACAGCATTGCCGCAGGTACTTGTGCCGAGGCACACAGAGATCCCGGACAATTTCCCCATTCTCGAGGACTACAGCAACACCATACCCGAAAACACGGATCTTCCCACCAGTAGCAGTATCAATGACACTGCCTTCAACACTGCAGGTGGGTTCTGCTGGGGTTTGTCTGGCTTTGTTTGATGTGGTGCAGTCAGCTTTATCTGCATGGGCATGTTTCTTTCTCCCCCCCCCCTCTCTCCTCTCTCTCTCTCTCTCTCTCTCACTCTCTCCCTCCCTCCCCCCCCCCTCTCTCTCTCTCTCTCTCTCTCTCTCTCTCTCTCTCTCTCTCTCTCTCTCTCTCTCTCTCTCTCTCTCTCTCTCTCTCTCATTGTTTATGTTCACAACATTTTTTTGACAATGATTGTTTTCTCTGTGATTGTATCATGCACAATAGATCATTGTTTGTGTCTGTGCGCTCGCTCGCTTTGAACTCAAGTGTAGTCCAAACACACTACTTCTAGTAGCAGTGGACTGAATTTTGTGTGTGGATTAGCTCTCCCTATTACCAGTGTCCCTCGCCATCAGGCGAACCCACTCTGACTTCAAAGGTACTTGTCATCTTTGTCCCTAAGTCAAGGATTTGAAGTTAACATTTTAGTCCAACTGTTCCATGAAGGGGTTGAACCCCCTACCTCGGCATCAGCACACCGGATGTTTAAGTGTGAAGGCTCTTATCCATTCAGCCTTGCTGACCTGCAAATAGATAATTGAGTGGTTGGAAGGGCCGAATGTAAGACGGGCCTGTGTGCCCAATAATTGACCCGTTGAAAATAAAGTTCCTTCAGTCCTTTTTTTGTTTGTTCTTTCATGTGTTTTCTTTCTGTCTCTCTCTACATGTATGTGTCTTCTTCTTTCTTCTGACTTCCATTTCCCAATGAAGCAAAGGCCCTCAACCACTCACATCAAGCCCTGCGTAGTTTTGTCCATGATTGGTTGGAATTTGCAACTAGTCTTCTACAGGATGAAGTCTCGCACCAATTAGTAGCTTTCTACTTCTTAAAAAGTCGCTTAAAAGTCAACAGGGTCGACTTCATTGCACCGGGTTTTTATCCTATATGGCTCAGTCTCTTTCCACAGCACGGCTGCCGTAAGCATCACACAAAGCACGAACTCCGTAGCAAGAATGCGACAAGAATGCGACAGCGTGGAGTGACGAGGGGATCTGGTCGATGCTCGACGCTTAGAGGAAAGGTGAGACGCACATATAATCAGATTGCTACTGGTACTATTGGGGTTGGAACTCTTCGCTGGCTTCTGAGGATGGGGACGAAGCGCTTATGGGAATGCCCCGAATGCTGTGATGTCAGTTCATAAATCAATCAATCAATCAATGGCCTGTGTTGCTTGGGGTGGCACATCATGATGAGTGATATCAGTCCGACTTGTATGTTTTTGTTTGTTTGTTTGCATGTCACTTTTCATACTTGTGACTTCTTGATCAAGTGTGGTATAGTATCCAGTACAATACCTCATTGCCATTTCATTCCAAAAAGGTTTGTTTGAATATAAAAGACATCACGAATGACTAAACATACTATATGCCCTTAAGACTAGGACAGGCTTATACAGAAGAAGCTTAGCATACTTCCCAGCTTATCTGTGGAACACCCTTCCACAACGCAAGAAATCAAAGACATCACCAATCACAACCTATTTTAACACTATCTCAGTACAGACTATCTCACATCCCTTAAAATAATAATAATAATAATGATAATACTTTCAAAGGACAGCAGTTATAATAACCATTCTTCTATCTGTAATACGTTACATCTACCTAAGCTAATTATAATTGCCATGTCAAAAATTAGTTTTAGTGAGTCATGTATTATTGATTATTGCACATTTTCCATGTGTTTATAATAGACATTGTTTCTGTGGTTGTCTAAGATTAGCTTCATAAGTGATATATGAATGAAATAATGTAAGCGAGCAGAGAGATATGGAGGGCAGAATGTCAGACTTGCCTGAGTGTCCAAGTTTTAACTGTTGGAAAGTGGAGTTCTTTCGTTTGTTTGTTTATTTCTTTCCAGTTTCCAGAAAATTCATAAAACTGTATAGTGCTAATTTTTATGAGGCTGGGGTCAGCCCCAAAGACCCTGTGTACTAGCTGGACAAAATAATGAATCCTGCCTGTCCTGGGGTTCGAACCTGGATCACTATCTTATTAGAGACCACATGTTATATCTGTTAGGGTAGTGTTTTCTGAGTTAAGAAATTTTGTCCAGTTATAATACACATTGTTTCTGTGCTTGTCTAAGATTAGCTTCATTAGTGATATATGACAGTAGACAGGTAACAATGGCGGCAGCGCTTGATCTCGAGGATGCATACAATAGAGTTAGATATGATATTTTGATGACCGCACTGCACTGATGGAGAAGGGGGTCAATCCCTGGCTGGTGAACTGGATAGCACCTGTCCTGTATTGGGTTGTTCTCCGTCTGGGTGCATGGACCTCAGAGCCACATATTTTAACCCCGGGACTGCCACAGGGATCTGAAATCTTAACTGTGCTCTTTAACATGTATACGAGCAAGATTGCAAACCTAGAAGCACCAGGGGTTGGACGGATACAAACATTTGCAGATGATATTCTTGCATATAGACAGGGGAAAGATAAGGAACAAACAAGGAGCTACAGGCGACACTAGACAAAGTGATTGACTGGTGGACAGAAATGAGTTCTGTCATCCACCCAGAAAAGGCGGCTGTTTTGTGGTGCTCTCTGGACAACAGGATTGTGAGAGATAATGCCCCAAGCCTCACGATAGATGGCAGAAGCGTCAACAGAGAGAACAAACTGAAGTATCTGGGAATCACATTTGACAGGAGCCTTTCCTTCAAGGACCATGTGGAGACGGTTGTGAAAAGATCTCAAAAGGGACTCACTACACTTAGAACTATGGCTGCAAAGGACACAGAATGCTTTTCACACTATACCAGCACTTGATCCTCACAGTGATTGATTACGGACTAGGACTGCTCATTGTCTCAAAGAGTCAGCTAGTGAAGCTAGAGCGCATACAGAACGAAGCTATGCGAGTCATTATGGGATGCACCAGAGACACCCCAGTAGTGTGTATGCATTACATCCTTGGTTTGCCAACTGTTGCAGGTAGGCTCAAGGTGATGCAGGTGAAGACATACCTCAGAGTAGCTGCAGACACAGATCACTCTTAGCATGAGGCACTGGAAGCAGCTAAGGGTCAGCGACTGATAAGAGGAAAATCATGGATGGCTCAGGTGGAGGATACGATCAGACACGTGTGCATCTTGGAGAACATTAGGCGAAGAGAGGAGTGGGTCAGAGTGCCAGTGGAGCAGTCAGACTTATTCAGAGTCATAATCACATTAAGCCGAGAATGCAGGGAGTGGCCAGCAGGGGCCACGGAAGTGGAAATTCAGCAACTAATTCAGGATAATGCTCGCTCAGGTGATGTGATCATCTACACAGATGGTTCAGTGTCAAGAGGTAGGAGAAGTGCCTGGAGGTTTGTAGCAAAACCTAATGGTCGACGTTTAATGCAGGAGAGCCTGGCATATGATACCAACATCTAGCTTTAGAATGGAGGTGGAGATGGTCACTGCAGCTTTCCACTGGATGGAGAATATGATACACACACACATCGTGATTGTACCGACTCTGAAAGCATGCTGAGAAAGGTGAGGACAGGCATGCTTCATGCAGAGTGGTTTGCCTCGCTTCGGAGGACACGGGTGGCAAGCATCGCCTGGATCTTTTCTCTGTGGTATGCGGTGTGCTGGGAAATGAACAGGTGGACAGATTGGCTGGCTCTGCAAAACTTGGTGGAATATTGATGCATGACAAGACAGACGTGGTTGCGGCCTTGTGGGAGCACGTGCACACCTCGGAGGAGCAAATGGATCAACATGGTCTGGCAAGAATGAGGCAGCGAGGAGTGACGAGGGGATCTGGCCGACGCTTGACGCTCAGAGGAAAGGCGAGACGGACATATAATCAGATTGCTACTGACACTATTGGTGTTGGGACTCTTCACTGACTGCTGAGGATGGGGATGGAGTGCTTATGGGAATGCCCCGAATGCTCTGATGTCGGTTCTTAAATCAATCAATCCTAGAAGGAGGGACTGGCTAAGTCGTTAGAATGAAAAGTTTTCTTTCGGGAGGCGAGTGTGAAGCCTCGATAAGGTGTGGATTTGTTTTCTGTCGGGGGCAAAAACAAAATACTAACCTGAACAGTTCACATCGATTGCACTAGCTAGGTAGCCTTAATTCCGCAGGCTCAAGATGATTCCCCTCCCCCTACACCGCAAGGTACTATAGGCAATAGATGACAGTTTATTTTACCCTCAGGTTAGTGTTGTCATGGCATATTCTTGGGTTCCTCCTACCCTCTAACCTTCCTCAGAACTCTTCGGAAAGTCCAGATGGACACATAATCAGACTGCTACTTGTACCATTAGTATTGGGAATCTTCACTGGCTGTTGACGATGAGGACGGTGCACATATGGGATGATGTTGATTCTTGACTCAACTCCAACTTTCCTGTTGACACAACATTGTTTTGTTTCCTCTTCTGCTGGCAGCCCTAAATAATGTGAATTGCTTACAGGTATTTTCATTTGAGAAAGAATATGTCAGTTATAGTTTGTAGTAATGTATGTGTTAACTACAGCCACCTTGTCCCCTTGACAGATGATAGTTTGTTACACTGTGCTTCAATGAAGACTTAATAACTACATCCCATAGCGGGGACCAGGGATGGTGTTCTACCTCTCCATAGCACAAAGCCTAGGCATGTGTTGCCCACCCATGCAGGATGATCCTTCTCTCGGCCTGCCTAGTTTACTCCAGAGGAAAGGTAACACCAATACACCTGGAACAAGACCAGCTACAGAAGCTGCCAGATCAGCAAAGCACTACTCTTTTATTTTTTCTTTGACCCTAGACCAGTTGCTGACTAAGGTTTAAGGTCTCTTCTGCCCAGTCATGACATTTAGTCTAGGTTTCATTACCTCGCTCTAGGATAAGGCTTGTACCCTCCCAATTACACTCCTCTGATGTTTTAACATTGTGTTTATTATTGTTTGTTTTTCTTATTTTCAGATACCCCCTCCCCGGGGTATCTCAGTGAGGAAGGGGACACTACAGACAGTCAAGGAATGGGTACGTTGTCTTCTCTTCCTTTCGCCCTGTGAGGCTGTTGTTTTTGTGTCTAATGTGTTGCTTTTAAATAAAGAAGCTGTAAAGAAAAGATTACACACAGTGTTGCTGGACATACTTTGCTACACGTTGCCAGGCACACACTTCAGAGTCAAGTAGTATACGTAGTGAATAGCTGATATCATGATAAGATACCTGTGTAGTATTCACCTGAGGAGATGCAGCGGCATATTCCAGGCAGCACATTGTGCAGTCTGTTTTTTATGGCCTATTTATGGAAATTTGCAACGGCAATACATTACTTTGAATGATTGCTTTTAATCAATGCAGATTACTTACTTCCAGTGTTTATAAGACAAAATGGGGAAATAAGCAACTTGAAAAATATCCACAAACAGTAGGCTGTCTTATGTTCGTGCTATGAGACAAGGAGGTATCACATACATATCACAGGTGTATCACTGATGCATGCGAGGACATTGATTGGGTTCAGACTTACACAGCACGGAAAGACCAACAAATGCCAGGAAGAAGTTGGATGTCTCGGCCAAAAGGAGCAAACATCACAGCTTCACTGTAACCAGGCACAACTCAGTTAAATAAAATAATAATAAAAAAACAGTATCGGATGGACGAAGAAGAAGACGATTTACGGAGAGCTGAAGAGAATCGCTAAGAGTCGGGGACAGTGGAGTGACGCGATCAGATGATTCACATCTGATGGAAGACACCTTGTAGATTCAAATAAGAATCACTGTGGCAAAAGTAACCTTTTACATATGGAAAATATGCCGTTAAAACTGTCTGCTGCGCTGAGAGAAAAAAGTGTTGAAATGCTATATAGAACCTACACTGCTGTGTGCATGTGAAATATGGACAATAATTAGACAAGATGATCAATATTTAATGACAGTGGAAATGTAGTTTCTGAAGAAAAAACAAATAATGCCATTGGCGAACAGTAAAACAGATGAGACAGTCCGTCAAGAAACAAATGAAAACTTTAAATTTATTTGAGGAATTAGATGTTGGCAGTCAAGTTATTTGGGCATGTTATGCAGAGAAATAAACTAGAGAACTTAGTGATAGCTGGCAGACTTGATGGAGAAAGAGCAAAGAGAGGAATACCTGAATGACTTGGTCATATGACGTAATTGGGATAAGAACACAGACCTGATCCATGGTTGGTGTTTGCGTGAGATGGTGAATCATGATCACACTCATCAGCGTGTTGGTGTGTCCAAAATATTTTTTGTCTTGGACTTAATGGTGAGAGCATTGGCGGTTCAGAAAGCAGTGGCAAACTACGCACGACTGCCTAGAAATCGCAGTCAACAATTCTGGGGTTGATTGCGACATCCTGTGAAACTAACTTAACACTAATAAGCAAATAAATGAAAACAGAAAGTGGAACAGATCAGCTTTACAAGAGCACAATCGCCAGTGAGAGTCTGGTTGTTGTGGCTAGAAAGCCTTCATCAGCACTCAGAAACAAGAAGACACAGATACATAAATACATAATGTTAAACAAATACAGAAAAGTGCTGCACACATTGAAAATATCTCGGCAGTTGGAATTAAAAATGGTAGGCCGAACTTTAAACATCATGGACTCATACCCAGCAACAATGGGAACTGTGGACAAGAAATCAGCTGCAGACTGGCCATAACAATACAATGATTAAAGAAGTAATACAAACCAGTATACCCTGTCAACTAATATTTCACATAACAATACAGTAATTAAACAAGTAATACAAACCAGTGTACTCTGTCAGCTAATAATATTTCACATAATACAGTGATTAAACAAGTAATACAAACCAGTATACTCTGTCAGCTAATAATATTTCACATAACAATACAATGATTAAACAAATAATACAAACCAGTGTACCCTGTCAACTAATAATATTTCACATAACAATACAGTGATAAAACAAGTAATACAAACCAGTATACTCTGTCAGCTAATAATATTTCACATAACAATACAGTAATTAAACAAGTAATACAAACAAGTATACCCTGTCAACTGAAAGTATTTCACATAAGTTAAAACGCTATGGTGAATGGGTAAAAAAAATGCAATTCGTAATCCCGCATACCACACTTAATTTAGAAGACCGCCTTGTGTTGGTTTTCATACAGTGGTATGAGTGCCAGTCATTCAGAAAACAATCTCAAGATACTGAACGTAATTTTGCCAAGAAAGCACAAACAGCCAAAAAATGCTGGGGTTGACTGTGACGTCCTGCGAAAGATATGAAACTAACTTTACTCTTTCAAGTATGAAATATTTCACGCCATCTTACCCTGTCAATGTAAAGTATTTCACTTACGTTTACTCTTTCAACCATAAATCTTTCATACTTTTACCCTGTCAACTAAAAGTATTTCACATAAGTTTACTCTTTCAGCTATGAAGTATGTCACACCATCTTACCCTGTCAACTTAAAGTATTTCACATAAGTTTACTGCTTCAATTATGAAATATTTCACACCATCTTACCCTGTCAACTAAAAATATTTAACATAAGTTTACTCTTTCAACTATAAATCTTTCACCCCGTCTGAACTCTGTCAACTAGAAGTAGAAGTGTCTTTCCTACGGCAACATATATTTGTGAGTCATCAACGGTTTCACAATCACTAAAGGAAAATGTTAGGGCATTGTACGAAGAAGAAGAAAGACACTGACATACTACAAGATCTCTGTATTGAACAGTAGCCCACAAACAGCATGTTTTGAAACCTGAAATATTATGGTTATATGAAATGCCATAGTGGTGTGCATGAAACAGTGGCCCACAAACAGCATGATGTTTTGAGACCTGAAATATTATGGTTATATGAAATGCCATAGTGGTGTGCATGAAACAGTGGCCCACAAACAGCATGATGTTTTGAGACCTGAAATATTATGGTTATATGAAATGCCATAGTGGTGTGCATGAAACAGTGGCCCACAAACAGCATGATGTTTTGAGACCTGAAATATTATGGTTATATGAAATGCCATAGTGGTGTGCATGAAACAGTGGCCCACAAACAGCATGATGTTTTGAGACCTGAAATATTATGGTTATATGAAATGCCATAGTGGTGTGCATGAAACAGTGGCCCACAAACAGCATGATGTTTTGAGACCTGAAATATTATGGTTATATGAAATGCCATAGTGGTGTGCATGAAACAGTGGCCCACAAACAGCATGATGTTTTGAAACCTGAAATATTATGGTTAGTTAGTCAGTTAGTTAGTCGACAGATCATCCTCATTGCATATTGGACCATTCAGTCCATAAGTGCTCGGATCCCCTCCTCAGCAAATCCCGCAGCATGTAGCGGCTAACGACACCAGTTCTGTGTTGGTTTATCAATCTTCTTTGGCTTCCTGCTTAGTTCTTGTTTGGCCACACCTCTTTTAATTTGCTGTTCTCGCAGTCTGACCATGGTTGTAGATTCGCAGTCATCGCTTGGTTCTCGCAAAAGTCTTACTTCTCGTAGAGCATTCAGAATGTCAGCCTGGTCCATTGCGCGACCACCCTCCACATTAGCCTTACCTGCGAGCTTGTCATCCCGCTCATTTCCTTGTACTCCCGCATGCCCTAGCACAAAGGTAAAACTAATCTTTGTCAGCCGAGACCGCTCCAGAGGCAGCAACCATTCTCTTCGGATACACCACGTCTCTATCCTCTTGAGCATGCTCATTGAGTCGCTAAGGAAACATGCCCTATTGACTGTCTGTGTCTCGAGCCATGTTATTGCTTTACTTACTGCCGTCATGGCATAGTCAGACTACTTGTGGTCTCAACAAAAGCACCAGAGTCCTCCTTCACAATTCTCCCTCCGGCCTGAACCGTAAAGCCCCATGAGCTTCTCACATGTTGGACAACCGACCCATCTATGTAAATGATAGCATCACCGTCTAACGAATTCTCGAAAATCAATGCTTGTGCTTCTGCCTCCACAGCAGCCGGATTTTCTTGTCTGCATTTTCTATCTAGTTGGATGCAAACTGAAAAGGACGTACAGAAATCTGTTGGCATTTTTACCCACTCCTCGCCAGGTTCTAAGTTGAAGAATGTCTTCGGCTTGACCCATCCACGACCTTCCTCTTTTTAACCTGCTGCCCTTCACCTTCCTAATTTCACTATGCAGTGGATGTTGTGTGTTTGCGTTAACTCTGAGGTAGGCATGTGCTCTGCAAATTTGTATTCTGTCTTCAATGGTTGGAAAATCAAGAAGGTAGCGCATCGCCCTGCATGCTGTATCTCTTGTACATCCAAGAATAATGCGCATAGCTTCATTTTGTATCCTTTCCATCCTTTCTGTCTGCTTGCGGCTAAGAGTCAGGATCGCCATCACATACTCAAAAACAGACATGACCAGCCCCTCGTATAGGAGGCATAGATGGCGCTGCTCGCAGTTTGCTGCCGCCATCATCTGCATTGCAGCCAAACCCCGCATGGCCTATGTTATCACCTGGTCTTTGTGCTCATTATAAGGAAGGCTTCGATCAAAACATATCCCCAGGTAATTCATTGCCTGCATTCTTTCCACAGTCTCTGAACACAGATTAACAGTTGGTGTTGCAGTGTTGCCAATATGATTATTCAAAGAGAACCATGTCACTGTTGCCTTTGTTGGGTTGACCATTGCCCCAGCTTCAGCACACCAAGTACTTATGCGATTGAGTTCAGTTTGCAGTTCCACAGTAACCTGATCTCTATCCTTACCCTGACGATACACTAAAACATCGTCGGCATATGACAGTGTCCCCCCAATCCAGTGATCTGCTCGCTGGTGATTCTCATAGTGTAGGCGTTGAACAGCACCGGAGATAATGGTGATCCCTGTGGTAGGCCAAGATATATTGTTGTTGGTTCCGAAGTCCAACTGCCACATCTAAACACTACTTTCCGTTGGAAGAGGGCTGCAGCAATCCAACTAAGCAGGAACGGAGTTATCTTGAATTCAAGAAGCTGAAGCATTAAACAATCCAATGGTACTCTGTTGTACGCGTCCTCAAGATCAATCGCTGTAGCAAAGGTTTCAATGCTTGGGTGGAAACCATAAACATCATGGGCAAAAACTGCTGCATTGGTCTAGGTTTGTCTTTTGAGACGGTACCCTCCCAGGGTAGGTGGGAAAACACCTTGCTTCTCTAGCTGGCTTGATATTTTTCTGGCAATTAACTTCTCCAGTAGCTTGCCTATTGTATTCTGCATGGTTATTACTCGATATCCCTGAATTTTTTTGTGGTCTTTGTCAGGCTTCGGCAAGGGAATCAGATAGCTGTGTAACCACTCCTTGATGCTAGTACTCACTATACTGTTGTTGTACATGTCTGCTAGTTTCTCTAGCTCATCGTTACACCTATTGATGTCATCATACCTTATGCCATCAGGCCTTGGAGCACTGTTTTTTGATCGTTGAAGCACAGCCTTGATTTCTTTCACTGTCACTGTGTCTTCATCCGAAATCTTCTGGGCCTTACACCTGTCTGAAGTGACCTTCTTGGCAAGATTTCGGCCTCTCATGTCTGTCTGGTTGCTCTGCTCTAGCGTTCGAAGAGGACTTTGCTCTTGTTCTCGTCAGTCCTCTGCCAGATGAGGTCAGCACCTTGGAAGTCAGAAATTCTCTTATTCTTGACTACCCCACTCACTCTTTTATGTAGTCGCCAGAACAGTTTCAGTGACTTGTCTGTGCTCACTCTTTGACACACCTCTGCCCATTTGTCACGTTTAACCACCTTAACCAGTTTTTTTAAATAGCTTACTTTTGTGTGCATCTCTCTTTCTAAGTGTATGCAAGGACCAGGGTGAGCAACTCTGTTCTTCTTGGCGTTTTGCCAAGAATCAAGAACATCTGGCTGGCCGGCTGTGATGGGAGGGATGTTCTACAAAGGAACTTGCTGCATGGTCATGATGATGATGATGATGAATAGGCTGAATGATTAGGTCACTGCACCAGTTCAAATTCTAAAACCTACCTGCAAAGAGATTAAGAGCAGAATAGGACAAGCAAAAGCTGCAGAAAATGTAAAGTGTCTTATGTAGTAAGTCACTATCATTGGATGTAAGAGAGTGCTGAAATGTTATATAGAACCTGTTTTGCTGTATGGCAGTACATTTTTAAATGTCAATGAACAAATTAGGAAGAACATCCTATGGTAGCAATAGAGATGAATGTTGCAAATTTCTTGGACTGCCAGAGTAACTAACAACAATTGCCTGAAAGAGGCTAATGAAATTAGAACATTATATACAACATTAAGAAAGAGACACACAGCTTTCTTTCATTATTTGATAAGAATAGAGGCTTTGGAGAACGTTGTGACAACTGAAAAGATCAACAGGAAAAGAGGCAGAGCAAGAGAAGTGATGCTGGATAGATTGAGACCATGGCTTGGAGGAATATCCTCAGCAGCGTTGATCCAGAACACCAAAGACTGAGATCTCTGGAGAAACATGAACGCCTAAGCCAGCTGGCAGGACACTTGACGATAATGACCCACAAAGGAAAAAAAATATTGATAACGTGTGTGATTGTGATAAACATACATTTGGATCCTTATTGGTCTACAGAGTTTGTACACTGTCCTGAAATTATCCTAGTGTTGTCTATGCATATTGTGTGTAGGTAACCAGAATGGACATCTGTACTGTTGAAACATTTGATGTTTTGTTTTCCCTTCCAGATGGCATAGACATGTCACCCAATCCACATTTAGGTAAGTACTTAATGCAGGAGTGGCTGCTTGATTGGAAGGAATGCTGGGTTCTCCTTCGGGGAAACCCGGTTTTAAATCCTTTTTAAGAAAACAATGTCAAATGAACACGTTCTTGTAGACACTTGGAAAAATAGACAATGTGTGGGAAAATGTAGGCTGCCTTGTATTGGGCATGATATTAGACACCAACAGAGCACATAACCATGTCAACAGACCACATAGCTATGTCAGCAGTCCACATAACCATGTCATGAGATCACATAACCATGTCTATAGTCCACATAACCATGTCAACAGAGCACATAACCATGTCAACAATCCAGATAAACATGTCAACAGAGCACATAACCATGTCAACAGAGCACATAACCATGTCAACAGTCCACATAACTAAGTCAACAGTCCACATAACCATGTCAGCAGAGCACGTAACCATGTAAACCAAGCACATAACCATGTCAACAGATCAGATAACCATGCCAACAATCCAGATAAACATGTCAACAGATCACATAACCTTGTCAGCAGACTTCATAACCATGCCAACAGGTCACATAACCATGTCAACAGATCACATAACCATGTCAACAGATCACATAACCATGTCAACAGATCACAAAACCATGTCAATAGATCACATAACCATGTCAACAGGCTACAGAAACATGTCAACAGATTACATAACAATGTCAAAAGATCACATACCCATGTCAAAAGATCACATAACCATGTCAGTGGACTTCATAACAATGTCAACAGATCACCTAACCATGTCAACAGTCCAGATAACCACGTCAACAGATCACATAACCATGTCAACAGTCCAGATAAACATGTCAACAGATCACATAACCATGTCAGCGGACTTCATAACCATGCCTACAGGTCACATAACGATGTCAACAGATCACATAACCATGTCAACAGGCTACATAAACATGTCAACAGATCACATAACCATGTCAAAAGATCACATAACCATGTCAACAGGCTACATAAACATGTCAACAGATCACATAACCATGTCAACAGATCACATAACCATGTCTGCAGATCACATAACCATTATAAACAGACAACACACCAATACCAACAGACCTCATGTCCTTATAATACTTGAAGGCAAAATCCAGATGACATGCGAGAATTATGTAATTGCGTTGGACAATCATACAAAGAGATTGCGGTCCATACTGAACATGAGCTGAAAGGAATTGCTGAGAGCATCAAGCACTGGGCTGACATAACCTGATGGCTTGAATACCAATCTAGTATCTCCCTAGCCTGATGATGAGAAATTTAGTGGGTTGAACTACAGCCAGGCTGTAACAATACAAGTTAATCAACAAACACGGACATTGGGGTTGGTGAACTTTATAAGCACACCAGCACAAGTGACCAAATGGGTGTTATGGCTAGAGGGACTTTGTCAGCACACAAACACAAAAAGACAATAATGCAACCACATTAGAAGACTACAAAAAGTGACTTAACTAAGATCTCAGAGATGTCATCCTATGGTACAAAGATCATGCTGTGTGCCATTAGTTCTGTAGGCAGCTGGCATGATAAAAAGAGTGATGATAGCGTTGAGGGAAGGTCAGGAAGATAGGGGTGGAATGAGACTAAGGAAAGAGGAGGGTGCAGAGAGAAGTGGGAGTGAATGATAAATGAGGACAGAGAGGATCAGATTAAAAGATATTTGGCTTAAATGAAACTGTTGCACATTGGTGCCTTGTGGTGAAAGAGATCCCAACTGAAAAATGAGGCAGTTTTTCAGAGCTTTATGTTCACATGGGGGTAATTACACATTCGTAAACCTGGCTGTCATTCATGCTACAATGATCCACACACAGTTGAAATGGGTAAAGTAAAGACCGGTTTATGGGCAGCGTTATTAACATGCAACAGATGTTGCCTGGATCTATTGACCGAGCATAAACCTGTTTCACCTACATATTTCATACCACACTGTTTGCACTATTTGATAATGTCATTAAGCTGATATACTTCATGATTGTCATGTACTAAATGTGATGTCCACATGTCTTAAGCTGATATACTTCATGATTGTCAGGTACTAAATGTGCTGTCCACATGTCTTAAGCTGATATACTTCATGATTGTCATGTACTAAATGTGCTGTCTGCATGTCTTAAGCTGATATACTTCATGATTGTCATGTACTAAATGTGATGTCCACATGTCTTAAGCTGATATACTTCATGATTGTCAGGTACTAAATGTGCTGTCCACATGTCTTAAGCTGATATACTTCATGATTGTCATGTACTAAACATACTGTCTGCATGTCTTCTCACTGTCAGACAACAGTGCTGAACTACAGCCGGTCACATACAAAGAGCCAGAATACTGGTGTTCCATCGCTTACTATGAGCTGAACATGCGGGTTGGAGAAACCTTCCACGCCTCCCAGCCTTCGTTGACGGTGGACGGCTTCACGGACCCCAGCAACTCAGAGAGATTTTGTCTGGGCTTGTTATCGAATGTCAACAGGACACAGCAGGTGGAGATGACTCGCAGGCACATAGGTTTGTCTTCTGTCAACTTGGTTATCAACTCATGAACGTACATCATTGTGAAAGACCCTTTGCGTTCCGTGAGGTGCACTGGATATTTTTAAGAATACAGATGCCCATCCTGCTTACCAACACACAATATACATAGATGACACTAGGAGAATTTCAGCACAGTGCACACACTCTAGCATCAGTAAGGTTTATCACAATCACACGTTATCAATATTCTTTTTCTTTGCTGGTCATCATCATCAAGTGTCCTGCCAGCTGGCGTAGGAATTTATGGCTCTCCATAGATCTCGATCTTTGGTGTTCTGGAGCAACTATGCTGCTGATATTCCTCTATGCCACCATCTCAATCAATCCAGCACCATTTCTCTTGGTCAGCCTCTGCCTTTCTTCCCCTCGATCATTCAAGTTGCCACGATGTTCTCCAATGCCTCTTTTCTCATCACATAACAAAGGCCTTTTATCTCTTTCTTATAGTTGCATATAATGTTAAAATTTCATTAGCCTCTTTCAGACAATCATTAGTTATTTACTCTGGCAGTCTAAGAAATTTGCAACATTCGTCTCAAGAACCACATCTCCATTGCTTCCAAGGCCCTTCTCATTTGTTCATTTACATTCCAAGTTTCACTGCCACACAGAAAAACAGGTCCTATATAGCATTTCAGCACTCATATGAGGAATAGCTCCAAATTTTGTGTCAAGTCGGCACTTGGTGGAGGGGGGTGGGGGGATACAGGATTATTTTTCATGCATTAAGGCACTTTGGGTATGTGGTAATAGAGCCATGTTTTGAAACCATTCGGCACTTAATGGGTGGTGTGGTCATTATCACACCAGCTGCCTGTACTCCATAGAACACTTCCTGGTACACAACTTTAGGCTGGGCAGACATGGGAGCCCAGGTCCAGGAAAACAACATCTGTCCCGCTCAGAGAGGATTTGAACATACGGGCCCTGGGCTGAGGGTAGGTGTGCTAACCATTGCTTTTTTCACACTCATTCCAGATCAAAGGTCAGTCAAGATCGGGTAGCAACAGCACACGTCTGTTATTTATAACATCATATAACATAGGCAGTTGTTCCATAACAGGATTTTATCAACACCTAGATCATTGTTTCATAACATCATTTTCACAACTTATAGGTCATTGTTTTGTAAAATCGCACCCAGTGTTTAGTAAACTTGTATCGTAAATTGATTAGAGAAATTAGACGTAGATAGTCAAAATATTTTATGGACATGTTATGAGAAGAAATGAATTGGAGAACTTGGTGACAACTGGCAAGGTCGAAGGGAATAGACCAAGGGGAAGACCGAGAAATAAATACCTGGATGGCTTGGCCACATGGCATGGTCGAGACAGGAACACTCAGCTGATCTACGACTCTGGTGATCGAGTGAAATGGCGAGTCACGACCGCCCACGCTTTCCGGCATGGCACATGATTGATTGATCACAGCACACATGTCCATGTTTAGTAAAATTGTGTCACAGCACACAGGTCTGTGTTTATAAAATCTTATCACAGCACACAGGTCAGTGTTTATAAAATCTTATCACAGCACACAGGTCAGTATTTAGTAAACTTGTGTCACAGCACACAGGTCTGTGTTTAGTAAACTTGTATCACAGCACACTGCTCCGTGTTTAGTAAAATCATGTTACAATACATAGGTCAGTGTTTAGTGAAATCATGTCACAACACACAAGTTAGTGTTTAATAAAATTATGTCACAGCACACAGGTCCATGTTTAATAAAATATGTCCATCCATCCATCATGTGCCATACCGGTAAGCGTGGGCGGTCATGTTTTGCCATCTCACTTGATCACCAGAGTCGTGGATCAGCTTCGTGTTTCTGTCTCGACCATGCCACAAGGCCAAGCCATCCAAGTACTTGCTTCTAGGTCTTCCCCTTGGTCTGTTCCCCTCGATCTTACCAGTTGTCACCAAGTTCTCCAAATCATTTCTTCTCATAACATGCCCAAAAAATTGTGACTGTCTACGTCTAATGTCTCTAATCAGTTTACGATCTTCATTTGTTTCTTGAAGGACTTGTTCATTGGTCTTTCTGGCTGTCCATGGTATTCTTTGCATTTTCCTCAGAAACCACATTTCTACAGCCATCAGATGTTTTTCAGCCTGACTGCTCATTGTCCAAGCTTCACATCCATATAAAAGTACAGGTTCTATATAGCATCTCAACACTGTGAAATATGTCACAATATGTCACTGTCAAAATATGTCACAACATTGTTTAGTGACATCATGTCACAACACACAGGTCAGTGTTCAGTAAAACCATGTCACAACACACAAGTTAGTGTTTAATTAAAGTGTATCACAACACATAGTTTAGTGCTTAGTGAAATCATGTCACAACATACAAGTCAGTGTTTAGTAACAATCATGTCACAACACATAGGTTAGTCATTAGTAAAATCATGTCACAACACACAGGTCAGTGTTTAGTAAAATTATGTCAAACACCAGTCAATGTTTAGTAAAATCATGATGTAACACAACACACAGGTCAGTGTTTAGTAAAATTATGTCAAACACCAGTCAATGTTTAGTAAAATCATGATGTAACACAACACACAGGTCAATGTTTAGTGAAATCATTTGGCATCACTTGTGGCTGTATCAGGTATTATCCCACAGCTGGGTGACAACACGGGCGTGTTCACAATCAGTGCTCCATGGAAACAACCAGCAGCCTCAAACTGTTTCTGCTTAAGGATACTTAGCACACAAGGGTATGTCTGGAGTGCTATGAAAAATTCTGGTAAAGCTGTTAATCAGACAATCCAGGTTTTGACGTGGATGCTTTTATTTCTATTACAGACAAATGTTACATCACATAATTTTGTGTCTGATCTCAGGTAGAGGAGTGCGGTTGTATTACATAGGGGGAGAAGTGTTTGCTGAGTGCTTGAGTGACAGCGCAGTCTTTGTTCAGAGCCCAAACTGCAACCAGCGCTACGGCTGGCACCCTGCTACTGTTTGTAAGATCCCCCCAGGTTAGTAGTTGGTAGTCTTGGCTATGTAGGCATTGTCATTGCAGCACATATTTGTGGTTTGTTGCAGCATTCTCATGGGCTGTTATGTGTGACATTTACAACATTCATATATGGTTTGTTACAGCGTAAGTATGGGCTGTTATGTGTGACATTTACAACATTCATATATGGTTTGTTACAGTGTAAGCATGGGCTGTTATGTGTGACATTTACAACATTCATATATGGTTTGTTACAGTGTAAGTATGGGCTGTTATGTGTGACATTTACAACATTCATATATGGTTTGTTACAGTGTAAGCAAGGGCTGTTATGTGTGACATTTACAACATTCATATATGGTTTGTTACAGTGTAAGCAAGGGCTGTTATATGTGACATTTACAGCATTCATATATGGTTACAGCGTAAGCATGGGCTGTTATGTGTGACATTTACAACATTCATATATGGTTTGTTACAGCGTAAGCATGGGCTGTTTTATGTGACATTTACAGCATTCATATATGATTTGTTACAGCATAAGCATGGGCTGTTATGTGTGACATTTACAACATTCATATATGGTTTGTTACAGCATAAGCATGGGCTGTTATGTGTGACATTTACAACATTCATATATGGTTTGTTACAGCGTAAGCATGGGCTGTTATGTGTGACATTTACAACATTCATATATGGTTTGTTACAGCATAAGCATGGGCTGTTATGTGTGACATTTACAACATTCATATATGGTTTGTTACAGCGTATAAGCATAGGCTGTTATGTGTGACATTTACAACATTCATATGTGGTTTGTTACAGCGTAAGCATGGGCTGTTATGTGGGACATTTACAACATTCATATGTGGTTTGTTAAAGCGTAAGCATGGGCTGTTATGTGTGACATTTACAACATTCATATGTGGTTTGTTAAAGCGTAAGCATGGGCTGTTATGTGTGACATTTACAACATTCATATATGGTTTGTTACAGCGTAAGCATGGGCTGTTATGTGTGACATTTACAGCATTCATATATGGTTTGTTACAGCGTAAGCAAGGGCTGTTATGTGTGACATTTACAACATTCATATATGGTTTGTTACAGCGTAAGCATGGGCTGTTATGTGTGACATTTACAGCATTCATATATGGTTTGTTACAGCGTAAGCATGGGCTGTTATGTGTGACATTTACAACATTCATATATGGTTTGTTACAGCGTAAGCATGGGCTGTTATGTGTGACATTTACAACATTCATATATGGTTTGTTACAGCGTAAGCAAGGGCTGTTATGTGTGACATTTACAACATTCATATATGGTTTGTTACAGCGTAAGCATGGGCTGTTATGTGTGACATTTACAACATTCATATATGGTTTGTTACAGCATAAGCATGGGCTGTTATGTGTGACATTTACAACATTCATACATGGTTTGTTACAGTGTAAGCATGGGCTGTTATGTGTGACATTTACAACATTCATTTGTGGTTTGTTACAGCATCCTTGTTGGTTATTAATCATTCATATGTTCTTTGTTACAGCATCCTTGTTGGTTATTAATCATTCATATGTAGTTTGTTACAGCATACTTGTTGGTTATCAATCATTCATATGTTCTTTGTTGCAGCATCCTTGTTGGTTATTAATCATTCATATGTTCTTTGTTACAGCATCCTTGTTGGTTATTAATCATTCATATGTTCTTTGTTACAGCATCTTTGTTGGTTATCAATCATTCATATGTAGTTTGTTACAGCATTCATATGTGGTTTGTTACAGTATCCTTGCTGGTTATTAAATCATTCATATGTGGGTTCTTACAGAACTCTACATGGTTATTGAATCATTCATATGTGGTTTGTTACAGTATCCTTGCTGGTTATTAAATCATTCATATGTGGGTTGTTACAGTATCCTTGCTGGTTATTAAATCATTCATATGTTGGTTGTTAAATTATCCTTGCTGGTTATTAAATCATTCATATGTTGCTTGTTACAGAACCCTACATGGTTATTGAATCATTCATATGTGGTTTGTTACAGCATCCTACTTGGTTTTTGCATCTTTCATATGTGATTTGTTACATCATCCTTGTTAGTTATTACATGTGATAATTGCAGCATTGTTGTGGTTGTTAAACACCTATGTTGGTTGATACATCCACTAAATATCATGCATACATTGTTCTATCATTCTTGTTGATTGTGTTACATATAATTTTATTGTAAGTAGTATAGTTTATATAGTAAACACATGGGTTGTTTGCACCATATATATACATTTGCAGACAATTATGCCACATTTTTAAATCTATAAAACAGCCTTTGGCAATGTTTCTGTTCTTAACAAGTGAAATAATATTTTCTTTCTGAAGAATTCCTTAATTTAAAAAAAAAAAAATATGCGTCTCTACCCGTCAGCCAGATAAGTAATTTATAATACCGAGGGGAGTTGTATGAATGAACAGTATCAATAGAATGGATCAATGTGGTTTTCGTAACCGTGACAGTTTCACACTTCTCGAGATAATCATTGATGACCTCCACTCTAGGGAACAGATATCCAGACAAGATCATTCTCACTTGCTAAAACAGAGAATTTAAAAGACTATTTGTGAATCAACACACTGAGGTTACAATGAGAGCAGAGTTAGCTTCTACAGCGCATTATCTGGTTGATATATTGACGTTAAATTGTACATTAAGGGATGTGAAGAATACATGACAATGGATGACATAATATGGTAATTTGTCTTATTCTTTTGGTTGCTCTTCATCGTGTGTTTGCGTGGCATCCTGATTTCTGTTATGCACCTCCTGGCTGGTAACTTCTGTCTTCAACACCTTTCTTTTGCTAGGCTAGACTGTGTGGTCTTACGCAAGTTTATATATGTATGTATATCCACACGCCTGTATGTGTATGTACGCATATATATATATATATATATATATATATATATATATATATATAATATATAGAGAGAGAGAGCAGTCTGATTTTACTGCGCCAGAGACTCTCCGCTGTCCCTTCTCCTGTTAGTTAAAACAGTTCCATCACGTGAAGGCCAGGAGTTGGACTTTTGTTGCCGGATTTAATGAATGCACAAGCCATGGGGGTATTTTGCATAGCTAGACACACATCCTCAGCACTGCGCCCCTGGCTACAACAGAAATTTGGAACCTTGCTATCTTTCATTATAGACAATCCTCACTAAATCTTGTCAGTCCTGAGATCATAGGTGTATTCTCTAATTTTTTTGAATATAAATGGAACTTCCAGAACCTGCAGTGGCTGAATAGCAGGTGGATTGGCAGTTCATTTTTCGATAATGCATTGATCTATGTTCACTTTTGTCTTAGCTTCTGTGCTCTCCTTCTACTAATGGTTGCTTGCAATGCTGCAGACAAGTGGTGTCGATGACATTTTGTGGTAAGCTGCTTGTATTAGGGGCGTTCACTTGAAACCCGTTCCAATGGCTTTATTACAAAAGCATGAAAGAAACATTAACAGGTGTGGTAGAATTAAACAAAGCATTCACTTTGAATGAATTATGCAACAATGGGTTGGTCAGAAGAAGTCGCTGCAGGCATTCAGGCAAGTATCCCATTGCTTAGTTAGGCGGCGAATGCCGTCCGCAAAAAAGGATTAGGTTGCTCACTGAACCAAGTGTTTACCACGTTCATTACGTTTGCATCTGCTTCAAATCGTTGTCCCTTGAGAGCTTTTTTTAGAGGTCCGAACAAATGAAAACCACATTGTGATAAATCAGGATTATAGGCTGGATGTTGCAGAATTTCCTACTTCATTGCTGATGCTTCATGCACAATCTTTGCGACATGTTGACGAGCATTATCGTGCAACAAAATCACACAGCGAGAGAGCATGTCTGGTCGTTTATTCTTGATGGCTTTGTGCAGCTTGTTTAGTATTTGCAAGTAGTGGGTAGAGTTGATGTTGACACCAGGTTCTTTAAAGTCGGCCAACAATAGCCCTTCATGGTAAAAACATGTGCTCAGCATAACCTTACCAGCGGAAACCTGTAACTTGAATTTTTTGGCTTTTGATGATCCAGCATGCTTCCATTGCATGCTCTCTCTTTTGCTGCTCGGCTCAAGGTGGTGACACCATGATTCATCGCCTGTCACTATGCGGAAGAGAAATGCATCACCCTCCACTCTGTAATGCAGCAAGTGGTTCAAACACCATCCCATGCATTCCTCTTTTTGGTGGTCAGTCAACATCCGCGGTATCCACTGTGAACACACCTTCCGATATTGCGGTTTCTTACGAACAACCTTTTGAATTGTCCCATTTGACACATCAAATTCTTTCGCTAGCAAACATATGCTTTGACAACGATTCATCTGTACTGCTGCATCAATTTTATCGATGGTTTTTTCTGTTGTAACAATATGCGTTTGACCCGACTGTCGAAGATCTGTCGTGAACTGACGTCCTTTCCGAAACATTCATGCCCAGTCTGTCACTGTTGTCTTTGACACACATTTGTTACCGTACGCTGCCTACATTCTTCGATGAATGTCCACTGGTTGACATCCTTCAAATGAAAGAAACTGAGTCAGCACTCTTTGAGCTTCTTTAGGCGGATTTTGGATCAACCCAGCCATTTTCTCAATGGTCAGAAACAGAACCTATGCATCATGGGACGATAAGCACTTGCTCTTTTATTCATTGGTCAGTACTTATCACATGACTATGACATGATCATGTTCAACGAACGCAATTACGTGCGGTGCGGCACGAACGGATTTCAAATGAACACCCCTTATATTATTGTTGGGTAGCTGCGCTCGCACCTTCAGCTATCCACATCCACAGAGCACCCACATCCACGGAACATGTCATTTTATTAATTCACAGTGAAGTAAGCCTCAGAAAACAAAACTGTTTTTCAAAAGCAGTAGTCTTCTGATGTGTCAAGCTGTGCTTTTGGGGTTTGGTTATGTCAGGTTTCATCCACTAACGAGATAGCTCGTTCAAAATGCTACATACTCATTTGTGTGTAAGCATGTGATATATTATGAAATGTACCTATGTCCTCTTGTTACGTGGTGCTACCCTGAGTCTGCACATGCTCATGTGATCCATGTTCTAACCAGACAGTGTGAAAATCCCTGACTCGTACGTGCTTTTTCATGGATATGTTTACTTGGCAAAACACTCTCTTCAGTTGCCTATCTTGTGTTGCATAATTTTATGTTGGGCATGAAGGAGGTAATGTGAGTTTTCATTTATTTACATTTTCCAGCCAAGAGGGTTTTAGAAGTTCAAAACTGTGTATTCTCTTTGTGATGTTAACCACAGAAGCCACAAACAATATATTGCACGATTTATTGCCTGGCACATTTTGCTGCATCTCGTCAGGTGTAAGCTGCAGAGTTACAAATCATATGAAGTGAATAAATGAATAATACTTTGGCAGGAATTCTTAAAACACACAGTCACAGTTTTAAAAGTGATGGCTCGACACCACAGTGGAAGACATTTAAGATTTAGTTTTAAAAGTGATGGCTCAACACCACAGTGGAAGACATTTAAGATTTAGTTTTAAAAGTGATGGCTCGACACCACAGTGGAAGACATTTCAGATTTAGTTTTTTACGTACACCCCTGGGTGAATGCTTTTAATGTTGATAGTCGAAAAATGCATGATTTCCCTGTTGTCTTCTCAAGACCCAGTTCTTTTGTTTACTTGGTTTTACCTTTTCTGTGGGTGTAACCGTTTCCTCATTGAGAGAGTTTCCTGAGAAATGTTTACATGATAGTTATCTCCCCTGTCTTGGAGTGATCCACTGTAACAACAATCATCAATCAGCTCAAGATTTGGGGTATATCACATTGGTCTCCCCTTGATCTTGGCTGAGTATTTTCCCCTGAAATTTCATTGTTCCTTGAGTTTCTCCACCTGGTTCGGTCCTGAGTGACTTGCCACAGATCTTGACCAGGTACCAACAGTTTCAACATGTGGACTGAGTAGTTTCTAAAAGTACATTTGCTGGTGTCCTTGATTGCGTCGAGGCTTCACCTCTCTTCCCCGAAGCTTTGAAGTTTTCTTCCTTCACCACCAGGCCCACACACATCTGTTGTAACTGCTGTTTGGCAGATTTATCCAACTGACTTCCAATGCCAGGTTTCCTACTGCGGGAAAACCAGATTTTCTGTTGCCTCCACTAAGTATTTCTCTTGCTACCAGGGATTGTTTAGAATGTCCTAGAAAATATGTATTTAAATCCAAGAATAACTGAGAAAGCTGGATGTTTTCCCTGACCGCTGCCCCCATCTCATCTTGCATATCTTACGGTGATTTGTATTTGGGACATTGGTGGACAGGCAGGTTTGTCTGTGATGAAAGTTCCTTATAGTTTCACCTTATTTTATCTCAGAAATTCCAATGTTTTTCCTTCATGAATTTGAAGAAGGAAGACACAAGCAGTATGTGTATTTCAGTTGAAAGGTTTCATTACGCTACTTCATTACATGTTGAACTGTTTTCTATAGTGTGTACCTGGCAAGATGCAGAGAAATATGGCAGATAAATTGTGCAGTATATTGTTTGTGCTATGGCAGTATAGACATTGGTCGAAGTAAATGAAAAATATAGTTCTGTATCATACATGATCTTCCACTGACTGTCATGGTCTACCACCAAAGGTTTGTCTTCTTCTTCTTCTTGTCGAATCGTTTTGGGTCTGTCACTTCCTGTCATCAGACAAGCTACCATAACTGGAGTTGTCTTCAAGCTTCCAGGAATGGAGTTTTATTCTCGTGAGAATCCTTCATAGAGTGAGTGTGATCCCTGTAACATGTACAGTAAGGTTGATGTCTCCCTGCTACTTCTTGTCATGGAACATTTGTTACTTCCTGCCATCAGACATGCCACAAGGAATGGAGCTTTCTTCTCGCAGCAATCCCCTTGGAGTGGCTGTGATTGCGGGAAAAATGTATAATAGGCTGTTTTGTGTTCCAGCTGCAAGTTGATTAATTGCTTACCTTTGTGCAAACTGTGTTTGGCTGTCAATCACCTGGAGGGTTTGGGGCTGCATATTCTCTTTCCTTGGGCTGTTTTGAAGTTTAGGTGTGTGTGGAAAGAATTGTTCTCAAGTATTATCTGCAGTTTTGTGTTCTTTAGTATTCTTTAAGATAGCTCTTGTTCATTTGTACTATGTATTTCCAGCCTTTCTATGAACCCAATCGTAGCCTTTCAAATGAACCCATCTTATGAGATAGTTTGGTGGTTTGAAACGGGTTGTATAATTCCCGAGGTAATTTGGATATGAACAAGTAATGCCTGTTTAACAATCCTTAATAAATAAGAGAAATAACGGCTGCAGCAGCTCAGGATATAACAATAGGAAACACGCGAAAGTGAGAGATGCGAAACACAGACACAGTGTAAATCACAGGAGGGGCGAATTTTAAAATAATAATAACATAAAAATAAGTATACTACGAAACAATAGTCTTTCTATTATAATACTCTTCCTCAGGAAAAACACAAACAGATCTAAAAGAAAACATGAAAATAGAAAGTTTAATAACATTAAAACATAAATCCTTCCTTGTTAGGAAGGCAGTGCAGAAATTAGTCCGGAGAATCTCAGCTCAGTGCACGAATTCCGTAACCCCGGCGAGTATCCTGAAATACTTTGGGTAGATTTTTAATTCAAAATTTTGCCCGGGCAGCGCCATTAGGCAACTCTTTTTTGATTTCCAACTGCGAAGGGATTTTTTTACGTGCGCAACAATATACACGGGCGTCCGATCTCACTACCCAGAGACCAGGGGAAATTTTGTTACTAGAAGTCCACGTGAGAAAATCTCGGCATTCACCGGGGCTTGAACCCGGGACCTCCAGCACTCGAGGCAGGCACCATACCTTGAGACCACACACACACATGCATGCGTGCGCACGCGCATGTGCGCACACACACACTTTCAACTTAGGTTCTCGCCATTGCAACCATGCTAGAGTTGTTGTAATTTTGCTCTGAATCTATTTCTAGCATCTCTTGCATCGTTGTTATGTTGGGGGAGAAAGAGGTGGTGTAGTAACGTTCAACTTAGTGAGGTTTGCAGAATCTGGGAACACAACAGAAAAATTTGAGTTCCAGTGCGTTTACAAGGAGTGAGAGACAGTGGGTGTGAAAGACAATGTGTGCTTGAGAGTGAGACAAGGAGTCAGAGACAGATAATGAATGTGAGTGGGAGACAGTGAGTGAGTTAGACAGCCAATGAGTGAGAGACATGACTTGGGTGTGAGTGAGCTAAGGAGTGGCAGAGACACTCTGTATGTGAGAAAAGGGAGTGAGTGTGAATGAAGTGAGATTGGGAATGAGTGAGAAAGAAGGTAGTGGCTGTACATGTGAGAAAAACACAGGAGTGAATGAGAGTGAGTGAAGAGACATAGGGAGCAAGAGATATATAGAAAGGGAGTACATGTTCAAGTGTGAAAGAGACAAGAGTTAGTGAGAAAGGAAGAGATGGCGAATGTGAAAGACAATGAAAGTGTTTGAATTGGAAAAAAGTGGTAGTGTGTGAGAGAGTTTCGGAGCAGAATGTATTTGTGAGGAGTGAAAATAGAGTGTCTATGTTATAAATATTCAGCGCAAAGGAATGCAATAGTGGCTTTGTTGTGTCAAAAGCTGTGATACAATGGAATGCATTTAACTGGACATTTTATGTTTGTTATTTGTGACAGGGTGCAACTTAAAAATCTTCAATAATCAAGAGTTTGCTGCACTGCTAGCCCAATCTGTGAATCAAGGGTTCGAGTCCGTCTATCAGCTGACTCGCATGTGTACCATCCGCATGAGTTTTGTCAAAGGCTGGGGTGCTGAGTATAGGTTGGTGGAACATTTGACATTGTTTGACTGTTTCTTTCTTCCTTCAGCTGTGCCCTCACTCTTTTCTGTGTATTTCTGAATGTCTTGTCTCTTTTTCTCTCTCTCAGCATAATCTTTTCTTTCTTTGACATTGGGTATATTTCACTGCCTTTTCTATCTGTGTGTATGTATGTATGTGCGTGCTCCTCTGTCTGGCTCTTCTCTCTCTTCTTTCCCCCTCCCCCTCACTATTCCCCCATTTCTTTTGTCCCCATAACATTTTTGACTACCCTGTCTATCAATGTGCTCCCAACACTTCTAACCTCACTTGTGGACCCATTTCCTGTCTGTGCTACATGACTTTGCTCTAACTTCCTCCTCTCTGTCATTTTTCTGTCTCTTTCTGTTTCTTGCCATGTCAGCATTTCTTTCTGTTCTTTAATAGCTGCCTCCATGTCTCTCTATATTTCTTCTCTTGTCTCATTTTACTTTTCTTCTGCATCTCTCTCTCTCTCTCTCTCTCTCTCTCTCTCTCTCTCTCTCTCTCTCTCTCTCTCTCTGTGTGTGCGTGTGTGCGTGCCACTTTAATATATTCAGGATAGGCATCCTTAATTGACTTCAGTTGTTTGTCTCAACGGTTTACCTTGCAGAAACACTTGAGGTAATGCCTGTGTCTCAAGGAGTCTCTGCATACAAATATATGAAGTCCGCAGGATCAATAATTTGCAGGCGTAATCAGTAATATGGTCTACAGGAGTGCACGAATGATAGAGAAATAATGCTATTGTCAGCTTCAGGGGGAAAATATTAAGCCAGATCATTCTGGAGAGCGAGATGCCATTGATAAACAGCTAAAGGATGAACAGGCAAGCTTGCGAGCACTAAACCAGATGTCCACATTACACATAATAATAGAGCAAAACATCAAACTGAACTCGCCACTTTATACAGGATTTGTGAGCTGTCAAAATGCCATACACAGCATTGATAGGAAATCTCTTTGGAAATTAAGACGCTAGGATTCCACTAAAAAGGTATTTAATAAGAGCAGTATAACTAACAAATATTTATTGAAACGAGAACAGGAGTGAGACAAGGATGCCTGTTTGTTACATTATAATTCTTACTGACTATCAATTGAAATATGGAGACAACAATAACTACCTGAGTCTGGATCAATAGCAGTAGTAACATGCAGCCAAAGGGCTGCTGGATTAGTAACCACAACATTGAACCCAAGTGCTGCTGGGTCAGTTGTAACAATGTGCAATCCTAGTGCTGCTGGGCCAGTAGTAAAAACATTGAATCCAAGTGCTAATGGGTCAGTAGCAATAACAGAACCCAAGTGCTGCTGGGTCAGTAGTAAAAACATTGAATCCAAGTGCTAATGGGTCAGCAATAACAGAACCCAAGTGCTGCTGAGTCAGTAGTAATAACATTGAACCCAAGTGCTAATGGGTCAGTAGCAGTAACAGAACCCAAGTGCTGCTGGGTTAGTAGCAACAACATTGAACCCAAGTGCTAATGGGTCAGTAGCAATAACAGAACCAGAACCCCCCTTTCACAGCTACCAAGTGCTTCTGGGTCAGTGGCAATAACATAGAACCAAGTGTTGCCTGGTCAGTAGCCACAACATAGAATAGAGATCACATGAATTGTTTGTTTTAGAATGATGTTAAGTGCTCCCGGGACAGTAACAACTACATAGAACCTAAGTGCTTATGGATCAGTAACAGTAACATGGAGCTTAAGTGCAGCTGGGTCAGCTGTTGGGTTAGTAGTAACAGCATAGAATCCAAGTGGGTCAGTGGTAACAACATAGAATCCAAGTGGGTCAGTAGTAATGACATAGAATCCAAGTGGGTCAGTTGTAACAACATAGAATCCAAGTGGGTCAGTAGTAACGACCTAGAATCCAAGTGGGTCAGTTGTAACAACATAGAATCCAAGTGCTGTTGGGTCAGTAGTAACAACATAGAATACAAGTGGGTCAGTTGTAACAACATAGAATCCAAGTGCTGTTGGGTCAGTATTAACAACATAGAATCAAAGTGCTATTAGGTCAGTAGGAACAGCACAGAATCCAAGTGCTGTTGGGTCAGTTGTAACAACATAGAATACAAGTGTTATTGGGTCAGTTGTAACAACATAGAATATAAGTGCTGTTGGGTCAGAAGTAACAACAAAGAATACAAGTGCTGTTGGGTCAGAAGTAACAACATAGAATACAAGTGGGTTAGTTGTAACAACATAGAATACAAGTGCTGTTGGGTCAGAAGTAACAACATAGAATACAAGTGCTGTTGGGTCAGAAGTAACAACATAGAATACAAGTGGGTTAGTTGTAACAATATAATATACAAGTGCTGTTGGGTCAGTTGTAACAACATAGAATACAAGTGCTGTTGGGTCAGAAGTAACAACATAGAATACAAGTGCTGTTGGGTCAGAAGTAACAACATAGAATACAAGTGGGTTAGTTGTAACAACATAGAATACAAGTGCTGTTGGGTCAGAAGTAACAACATAGAATACAAGTGCTGTTGGGTCAGAAGTAACAACATAGAATACAAGTGCTGTTGGGTCAGAAGTAACAACATAGAATACAAGTGGGTTAGTTGTAACAACATAGAATACAAGTGCTGTTGGGTCAGAAGTAACAACATAGAATACAAGTGCTGTTGGGTCAGAAGTAACAACATAGAATACAAGTGGGTTAGTTGTAACAACATAGAATACAAGTGCTGTTGGGTCAGAAGTAACAACATAGAATACAAGAGGGTTAGTTGTAACAACATACAATACAAATGCTGTTGGGTCAGTTGTAACAACATAGAATACAAGTGGGTCAGTTGTAACAACATAGAATACAAATGCTGTTGGGTCAGTTGTAACAACATAGAATACAAGTGCTGTTGGGTCAGAAGTAACATCATAGAACCCAGATGCTGCTGGATCTGTAGAACCCATGTTCTGTTGGGTCAGTAGTAACAACATAGAACCCAGGTGCTGCTGGATCTCTAGCCACAATATAGAACCCAAGTGCTATTGGGTCAGTAGTAACAACATAGAACCCAGGTGCTGCTGGATCTGTAGCCACAATATAGAACCCAAGTGCTATTGGGTCAGTAGTGACAACACAGAACCCAGGTGCTATTGGGTTAATAGCCGCAACACAAAAGAGGTCACATGTGTTGTTTGTTTTAGAATATGTAATCAGAAATTATACAATTTTGTCAAATCCCCGGCATCTTTTCTGACCCCCAGGCGACAGACAGTCACCAGCACACCTAGCTGGATCGAGATCCACCTCAATGGACCACTTCAGTGGTTGGACCGGGTTCTGACACAGATGGGTTCTCCCGGACTGCCCTGCTCATCGATGTCATGAAGTGCATGCCAACCGTGTCATTTGTCTGTCTAGTCCTGTTGTTCATTTGCAGTGTGTGAACGTGTGTTTGTGAGTGCGTGTGTGTGAATGTCATGATAAATTCATATTAATTCCTCCCCATTCTTGTATGATATGTTTTTGGGGGAAAATGGCTTTTTCTTTCTGTTTGTTTGAAAACTGGACACTCATTGCCGTATCAAAAGTTAGTGTCGGGGTTGATGACACTTAAGCGATTTATGGATATATAAATGTGTGAATGTCACAATAAATCAGTAATTCTTCTCTCATTCTTGTATGTTTCCATACCCAAAAAAAAAAAAAAGAAACGCAAATGGAGCTGTTCTTTCTTTCTTGGAAACTTGCTACTCAACTGATGTAATGAAAGCTAATGCCAGTAATGAATGAAAAGATGAGTAATTTGTACAAATTATACATGTGAAATGCTGAAATGATTTGCATTAAAGCTTATTCACATAGATCAGATTTTTATTTGAAAGGATTACTGATTGCCTTGTCTGTTAAGATACTGTCAGCCCCACATCTCTCTCTCTCCTCTTTCTCTATCCTCTCTCCCTCCTCGCATACCTGACATTTTCTTCTGAGCATTAAAGGCGGAGGGAATTGTTAAAGGTAGTTGCTCCGTGTCCGCCTCATAATTTGAGTGCCCAGCCCCTACAGATATCAGACAATTGTTACTTTCACCAGAGTCAAACCATTGGGTTGGTTGGTGATACCTCTGAAAGGCTAGAGTTTTACCTGGTGGGTAATTTGAGTGCCCAGCTCCTACAGATATCAGACTATTGTTACTTTCACCAGAGTCAAACCATTGGGTTGGTTGGTGATACCTCTGAAAGGCTAGAGTTTTACCTGGTGGGTAATTTGAGTGCACAGCTCCTACAGATATCAGGCTATTGTTACTGTCACCAGAGTCAAACCATTTGGTTGGTTGGTGATACCTCTGAAAGGTAAGAGTTTTACCTGGTGGGGACTGGTGTTTAAGTCATCTAATGGTGTGAGTAGCGACTCTTCTCCAGACGTAATACCAAAGAAGCATATCCACACTCACTGAGTTGCCAGTCTGTCCTATCCCTCTCCAAGCCCAGAAAACAGCATTGTGTGCAAGGCAGGTACTGGAACTTTCCATCTGTGGGACATGATTCAACACCGCACATGTGGACAGGCTGAAGTAAAGTCCAGGTGTTTAACGTTTACTCCAGGGTTGTTGAGTATTTCAATGTCGGTAACACTCCAAACTCATTGCCCAGAGGGGAGCAGTAGATCCAGATACATACATGGATTGTGTTACATGGAGCAACACAGCGGTTGTTGAAGGTGTGCAGGTAGCACTGCATTGTGTTTGGCAGAAGGGCAGAAACTCGCCATTGGGTTGATATAGTATGTCCACATTTGTTTGCCGCAATATAAACATCAATATCTCAGTAACCATCTGAGGGGAAGTTATGAAATTTATTATATAACCTTATCATTATGTCCACCCAACAAAAATTTTTTTGTTCTGGAGATTTTACAGCAGATTTCGAAGTTTGTTTATATGACATATATAATTTACGAGTCTGACATGAAATTCATAATTTTAAATGTATTACAGCGTAGCCAGACAATCAGGGCTCAATTTTGAATATTGTACGTGTTTTCACGGGATTGGCCTTTTGCCAACCCCCCGCGTTGTTCAAACTAATACTGTTCAGAGGTGTCTCAAAATGTGGGTTATTTCATGAAACCTGATTAATATGTTTTTTTTTGTTTTTTTTTTAAATCTTACCACTTATCGCTAACATTGAAATGTGTGAATATTTTTCAATGGGCTTTAATGCAAAATTGTACACTTCAAAGAATCGCTATGAAGTTGTACACATATTTTTTGTCAAGAAGCTGATCGCAAGAAACTGTTTTATCATCATCATCATCATCATCTTCCACTTCTGCCGTCAAGCGTCGTGGGGAGGAATAATTTGCGTTCCAGCGCCCGGTGGACGGCACTTGATAGTGTCATTCCGTGTGGTTGTAATACTGTTTTATACTATTACAAATTCCGAAAAAAGAACAATGCATGCATTGGGCTTGAGTAAACGGATCTATCTATCTATCTATCTACCTACCTACCTACCTACCTACCTACCTATCTATCTATCTGTATAGTCTGTCTGTCTGTATAGTCTGTCTGTATAGTCTGTCTGTCTGTATAGTCTGTCTGTCTGTATAGTCTGTCTGTCTGTATAGTCTGTCTAGTCTGTCTATCTGTATAGTCTGTCTATCTGTATAGTCTGTCTGTCTGTCTATCTGTATAGTCTGTCTGTCTGTCTATCTGTATAGTCTGTCTGTCTATCTGTATAGTCTGTCTGTCTGTCTATCTGTATAGTCTGTCTGTCTGTCTATCTGTATAGTCTGTCTGTCTATCTGTATAGTCTGTCTGTCTATCTGTATAGTCTGTCTGTCTATCTGTATAGTCTGTCTGTCTATCTGTATAGTCTGTCTATCTGTATAGTCTGTCTGTCTGTATAGTCTGTCTGTCTGTATAGTCTGTCTGTCTGTATAGTCTGTCTGTATAGTCTGTCTGTCTATCTGTATAGTCTGTCTGTCTGTCTGTATAGTCTGTCTGTCTATCTGTATAGTCTGTCTGTCTGTCTGTATAGTCTGTCTGTCTATCTGCCGGCCCCCACACCCACCCACCCACCCACCGACCGAAAGATATCTATCTATCTATCTATCTATCTATCTATCTATCTATCTATCTAATCTATCTATCTATCTATCTAATCTATCTATCTAATCTATCTATCTATCTATCTATCTATCTATCTGCCTGCCTGCCTGCCGGCCGGCCCACCCACCCACCCACCGACCGACCGACCGACCGACATATTTCTATCTATCTATCTATCTATCTATCTATCTATCTTATCTATTTTATATATCAATCTTATCAATCTTATCTATCTATCTAGCTATCTATCTATCTATCTATCTGCCTGCCGGTCGACCGACCGACCGATCCACCCAGCCATCCACCCACCCACCCACCTACCTTTCTGCCTACCTACCTACCTACCTACCTACCTACCTACCTACCATTCTGTCTGTCTGTCTGCCTGCCTGTCTGTTTGTCTGTCTGTCTGTCCGCGCTATTAAATATTGATAAAAGGTACTGAAAAAAACGTCTGGACCATGTGTTGAAAGAGGAAGAGGACTATTGGAGAAAGGATGGATTGAATTTTATGCAACCGAGAGCAATCATCAACCTACTGGAATCGTCCGACACAGATTAAAGTCTGAGCAGATCGCAGAACTTAATCTACGTACACACTTACTGGGATATTTTGCTCCAACTATTCAGACAAATTGCAGACCCTTAACATTACAGCATCAGCATCAGCTGAAGAAACAAGAAGGAAATGAAAAATAAGGTAAGAAATATAGTCCTTCTACTTTCCTGTTAATTTACAAATTATTCACCTCGTGCCTCTGTAAATTCTCTGTCTTTACTAATATTACACATTGTATCCCTCTCGGGAGTCTCCGTGGTGAAGTGGTCAAGCCGTCTGACTCGGGCTCCGAAGGTTGTATGTTCGATTCCGGGCCGCGTCATTCATTTCAAGAGTGCATTTTTTTTTTCGGAGACTCCCGAGGGTCGTCGCTGGAGCTACGGAGTTCGTACTTTGTGCGACGCTTTCCGCGCTGCGGAAAGAAACTGAGCCATATGGGATAAAAACCCGGTGCAATGCAGCCGACCCTGTGGATTGTAAGCTACTTCTTTCATTGCACCCACTCCCATACCAATCCGGATACGCCTTTGTTTGTCATCTGAATTTGCAGGTCCACATTACCGTAAACATAACTTTTTTTAGCGAGAAATCACTAGTTGTTAAGCAAAACATCAAAGGAATGTCGCCGCTTTTGATGATTTAAGTTGTTTTTGGACCTATCAAAGACATATTCCTTGGGTGGGGGTAAATATAAGACGGCTGGAAAAATTTCATAACGATGCAACAGACAGTTTTCAAAATAATTGATCGTGAATGAAGGCAAACAAATGTGGACATACTATAGCAATAATTTGGTCATGGCGTAGTGCTAGATCAAACATTTAATGGGTGATGTGGTTATTTTCATGGCTGTCACCTTACTTCCCAGAACATATTTTAGTAGCACTTTATTATTATAATTTTTTTTTTTTTTCGCTCGCTTTGAACTCAAGCGTTGTCCATACAAGTGCTACTACTTATAGTGCACTGGACTGAATTTTGCTTGGGATTAACTTTCCCTGTTACCAGTGTCCCTTGCCACCAGACGAACCCACTCCGACTTCAGAGGTACTTGTAATTTACATCCCCAAGTCAAGGACGAGAAGTCAGCATATTAGTCCACCTAACCTGCAACCTTGGCATCAGCACACCGGATGTTCAAGAACAAGCAGTCTTATTCATTCGGCTGTACTGACCTAGTGCCAGCTTATGGAGTAGAAGCTGTGATAGCACACTGGCTAGCATGTTTGCCCGCTATCCCCATGGTCATATGTTCAAATCCCAATGGAAACCAAATGTAACAAATTGCCCTGTGCTCCCAGGTGTGCCCAGCCTCAAATGGCTTCCTGTGAACTAAAGACAGTCCACATCACCCATCATGTGCTGTTTGGTTTATACAAATGTGCTGCCAGCACCATATACCCAGTATGATTGAAGGCATGTCACGGGGCCCTTGACTTGTGTTGACTTATGAAGCCGGATCATCCCCCCAAACAATGCTGTCTCTGGGGTTGTTTGAGCTGAAGGCTACTAAGATGGGAGGTGAGTGTGCTAACAACCACATCCCGGCAGCGACAGCTGTGAGATGGAGAGTTGTGTGTATGGGGTTTCTAGACGTGAACAGTTGAAGTTGTGAATTCATGGTATTATTGGAATATTTTTGTATTTGTTATAATGGCATTTGCTGAATTTTTAAAGAGAAGAAGTTGCTAGTTTGTTGACATGGTGAATGGAATTGTTTTCTCTTTCCACTCCCCCTCCCCCCTAAAATTCAGTTTCATACTTTGATTTTACTTTTGTGCTTTTCTGTACAAAGCAAGATGTTATTGAAATAAAAATAAGGAAGTTTGTAGAGTGAAGTTGGTGAATGATTGTGGCTGATACTTGCAGTTGAATGCAATAGATGTTTTCTGTCGTTTTGCCTCATCAAGGGAATGCAGCAGATCAATCAGTCAATCCACAATGACAGTTGGCTGCAATGGATCTCCAATACTGTATGTCACTCATCTTGATTGTATATTCTGTTAGAATGCTGTTGTCCATCTCTTGATGTTATCTTCCCACTTTTATCGTTGTCTGCCTCTTACTCGCATGCCTTCAACCTTACCCTCCATTTTGGTTTTTTATGTATGTATTTAATTAAGGTTGGTGAGGGGGTTACGGATGCAATTCATAATCCCGCATAACATATTCACTGCGGGCGATTTGGAAGCAGACTACCTTGCAATGGTTTTAATATAGTGGTATGAGTGCTGATCATTTGGAAAGCAATGGGATACTACTGAATGCTGGGGTTGACTGTGACATCCTGTGGATATGCAACCATGTATTTTAACATGGCCAAAATATTTCACTTGCCGCTTTTCTATTTCTTTCATCAGCTCTCTTTTCAATCCCAGTTTTTCTAAAACCTGTACTTAAATTGTGTTTGTTTCCATGAAATATGACATATTCTTCTGTATATCCACATCTCCAGGGCCTCTATTCGACTTTCTAATTGTTTTTTCATTGTCCAGGCTTATCACTTCAATTCATATTGCCATGACCTAGTGTATGTGAAGGTCTCTCATGGTGAACACTTGCAGCTGTATTTGCTCTGTGATGGCCTCAAGTGTTTCTATCTATTTGTTGTTTATTCCTATATGGGTAATGGTCATAACATCTGGCAGAAGATGCCTTGTTGAGATTAGATCAAGAATTGCCGTGGCAAAAGTAACCTATTGCAAGATGGAAAACACACCCCCCCCCCCCCCCCCCCCACCCCAAAAAAAAAAAAAAAAAAAAAAAAAACATGAGACTTAATTGCAGTAGGAAAAATTGTGTTAAATTATTTTGTAGACAAATTGAGAAAGGATATATGGTTTCTGAGGAAAATATTAAGAATACCATACGGACAGAAAAGGAATAAGGCAGTTATTCCATAAACAAATGACAAATGTAAATTTATTGAGAAATGGGAGCCTTTGTGGCGAAGTGGTTACATACCTGTCTCGTGCCTCAAAGGTTGTGGGTTCGATTCCGGGCTACGTTTTTCTGTTGACTAGTGCAGTTTTCTTGGAGACTCCTGGGGACCATCGCTGGAGCTACAGAATTTGTGCTTTGTACGATGCTTCGGCAGGCCACCCTGTGGAAAGAGACAGAACTATATGGAATAAAATCCGGTGCAATGAAGTTGATCCCCTTTAATCCTTTAAAAAAAGGTTGTTTTTTTTTAATATTGATAAATTAGACATGGATTTTGTTTTTCTCCGCGTTTCCATCTTGTTTCAGGATATTGCGGTCAACATCAGCATCTTTCTGCTGTATGTTGATTCCTAGGCTAGATTACGCTCATCAGCATGCCACGACTTTCTGAGCGACCGGCTCCATACTCTCATAAGTCACTGGCGTGACTCGAACCCCTTTCAATTCTCATGCGCTCACGTCAACCATGAGAGTATTTGGGGTTACGGAAAAAGCTGCTAACCCCTCGACCAGGGAGACCGGCAAATTAGACATGGATAGTGAAGATTATTTTTACTCCTGGGAGTCATCGCTGGAGCTATGGAGTTTGTGCTTTGTGCTACGCTTTTGGCAGAAAGAGACAACTATATGGGATAAAACTTGGTGCAATGACGTTTATCCTCTTTTTTAAAAAAAATAAATGAAACAACAATTTTGAGAAATTAGACAGTCAAGATTATTTGGGCACTTTTTTAAGAAGAAACTGGCAAACTTGATGGAGAAAGAGCAAGTTGAAGACAGAGATAAATACCTGGATGGGCTTGGCTGCATGGCATCGTGGACAAGAACACTGACCACATCCAAGACTGGTGATCATGCAAGGTGGTGGAGCATGACACCCCCACGCATATCAGCGTGACACATGATGATGATGATATAGGTATTTGCTGTCAGACATAGGAGGATGCCGCAGTGTTTAGTCTGGAGGCTGATGTGTGGCACCGAGACTGCGTTGTAAAGTGTGTTTGTGTAGTTTACCCATGATAGAGTCTTTATCCTATCCTTGGGTTGCCTCTAGCACTATAGCTTGACCCTCTTGGACTGTAGGCACACGATGATAGAGAATCTATTGATCTGATTCTTGGACTATAGGCACACAATGGTAGAGAATCTATTGATCTGATTCTTGGACTATAGGCACACCGTGGTAGAGAATCTATTGATCTGATTCTTGGACTGTAGGTTCACAGCGATAGCTGGTTGCACTTCATTCTTACAAGCTGTTTGAACTTCTTTATTTATTATCTTCTCTATACATTCAATAAACAAAACTCGCTTACACTCAGGAAATAAATGACCGTAGACCCCGAGGTAGACCAAGAAGGCGGTGGAGAGATAATACATGTACAGACCTACAAGCACTTGGAATCAACGACTGGCAAGAGAAGGTCCACCAGAGAGACGAATGGAGACGGATTGTATTTGCAGCAAAGAACCTCAATGGCTCGGAACGCTGAAGAAGAAGAAGATACATTCAATGCAGAGAGTGGTACTGGTACACGTGATAGTTATTTCATCATCTTCAATCATGTCTCTTGTAGCGGAACTGGTCGCTTTTCTCGGGCATTTAATGTCACGTGTTATGAGGATACACTCATGCAAATTAACGTACATGTTAAGCAGTGTGTTGGTAGAGGAATGCCATTTATTACTTGTTTCTGGACTTAGTCTAGTCTACTGTACCGTGTCTTGAGTTATGTACTGTGTCTTAACTACTATACTTTGTCTTGACTTTTCTACCGTGTTTTGACTTCTAAATTGCTTCTTAACTTCTGTAAAGATGTGTTGATGTATGTAGTGTGTCTTAACTACCATAGTTCGCCTTTACTTCTCTACCGTGTTTTGACCTCTGTGCTAATGTGGCTTGACTTATACACTGTGTTTGGACTTCCTGGCAAAAATACGGAAGTGAGTCTAACCAGTCTTGTGAGTATATGGAGGTGTGGATAAGCAGCGTGGCAGGATGTGATGATTCCTTGGGTGAGCCCAGCATCAAGTGTCAGCTCTACATTTATGTTAGCCTCCTTGGTGTCAGGAAATGCCCCAGTGTTGCCCCTGCTTCCTATGATCACTGACATACATGCAGCTATTCTGGACAGCGTGTTGGGGGGAGGGTATCTTCTGTAGTTGGAAGAGTGAACCTGACAATACAGCTGTGCGGCCATGGGATGTCTTACACCAATACCCAGGAAGGCTAACGGGGTCAACAAATGCCGGGAAGACGTTGGGTGTGTCGGCTGAAAGGCTCAGCTGCGCTGTGCCTGTAGACAGACCCACCACAACTCGAAACTTCAAAAGAAAAACAATATCAGACAGCGGTGAAGAAGAAGCAGAATCCTTGGTAACAAAAATAGAAACCGTTCATGACGAAATACGTGGAATGATCAAAATAGAGTCCTACTTGGTACAGTGTATTTTTAATGGCTGTGGGGTGTTTGAAAATATTGCCGTTCCATGTTTTGTATTTACCTAAAAAGGTTGCCAGGGTCGACTTCATTGCACCAATATGGCTCGGTCTCTTTCCGCAGCGCGGAAAGCGTCGCACAAAGCACGAACTCCGTAGCTGTAGCGACGACCCACAGGAGTCTCCGAAAAATTTAACTTGTGAACCGAAGGGCGCGGCCCGGAATCGAACCCACAACCTTCGGCTTGTCCTCTTCGCCACGGAGCTCTCTATTTACCTTGCTTATGTTGCATGAACTCCACAGAGGGTGACTACAAAACTTGGAACGGCAATATTTACTAAAACACCACAGTGATTAAAAATACAAACTGTACTACCTGTATACAAGGAAGGTAGTCGTCATGCAGTAGCTAGCACATTGGCCTACTGGCCCGGTGATCACGTGTTTAAATCATCACCGAAGCAGGAAAGTTTTTAACCATGACCTGAGCTTTCTGCTCGAGCCAGCCTAAAATGGACCCCAGGAAATGTACCTGGGAGTAAAGTCCCCTGAGAGTTTTTACGTATTGATGTTATGTTTGTATATTGTATTTTTATATATTGATATATTATTATCATCAATTTAAAATCATCAATTTGAAATCAAGAGTGGAGTTAAGCAAGGTTGTGTACTAGCTCCCACCCTCTTTGGAATATACTTTTCACTTCTACTGAAATATGCATTTCGTGATCAGGATGGTGGTATATACATTCACTCACGCTCAGATGGCGGCCTCTACAATGCTCAGAGATTGAAGGCTAAGACCAAAATTAGGAGGGTACTGATCAGAGAGTTGCTTTTTGCAGATGATGCTGCAGTTACGACCCACTCTGAGGAAGAATTGCAATGTCTACTATCTGCATTCTCCAATGCTTGTTCTGAATTTGGTTTAACAATTAGCAAAAAGAAGACACAGATTATGTCACAAGGTGCACATGGGGTACCATCAATCTTTATTGACGACGCCGAACTAGAGATAGTAGACCATTTTACATATCTAGGATCAGTGGTAAATAGCAAATTATCCCTAGATCAGGAAATCAACATCCGGATTGGTAAGGCAGCAACAACAATGAACAGGTTAAGAAAAAGAGTCTGGGAGAACAGGAAGCTTACTGCCAAAACAAAAGTCCTTGTCTATCAAGCCTGTGTCCTTAGTACTCTTCTCTATGGCAGTGAAACCTGGACAACTTACTCACACCAAGAGAACAATTTAAACAGCTTTCATATGCGGTGTCTGCGAAGAATTCTTGGTATTAAGTGGCAAGACAAAATCACAAATACTGAAGTATTGGAAAGATCAGGTTGTGTGACAGTTTATTCCATGCTCAGTCTTCGTAGACTTAGATGGATAGGACATGTTAGGAGGATGGATGATGGTAGAATACCAAAGGACATCTTTTTTGGTGAATTACAGATGGGTAAGAGATCTCAGGGTCGGCCTCTACTACGATACAAAGATGTGTGTAAGCGGGACATGATTGATACAGGCATTTATAATGCACATTGGGAGCAAGTCGCCGCTGAACGTGTTGCTTGGAGGGCAAATATCAGAAATGGAATAAAGTCAAAGGAGAAAATTATTGCAGAAAAGTCACACACCAAGCGTTTGAGACGTAAGATGGTGCATGATGGTGGAAATGACCACGTGTTCACATGCACCCACTGTGAACGGACATTTACAGCGCAAATTGGCCTTATCAGTCACACTCGCTACCGCCATAGTTAAAAGTTATTATCTCTTTTTAGAGCACAAACTATCGTCTGTCAAGACGGCAAGGTGCCAATGATATTATTATACATTATAGATATTGTTCGAGCACATCGACTGCTGAGAGCTGATTGATCTAGAAATATGGGGCTAGCACCGTTTACTCAATACACATCAGTCTTGGAAAAAAGTTCTTTACTTAGTTTACTTATACAGTGCAGATCTAATAAGGCGAATAATAGTTCTTCTTATCATAAATTCCTCTTATAAGAATTTAAGCATATAGTAATGCGTTTACAACGCACAATACAATATTGTACTTCACAACAGAAACTCACCACATCCGCGATCGACTTAAGCGGTTTGCACTGTACCAGGATTAGTGGTAGCTCAGTAGCAGGTTGATTCACTTACTAGTTCGGTGGTCTGACCGCACGACCACCTCTCCCTGCCAGCCTATCAGCCTGTTCATTTCCCGCATGGCCAGAGCAACAAATCCATACAATTCTTACAATATGTGACCTCTGAAGCGAGGCGAGCCATTCCACACGAAACATTCATTTCTCCACTTTACTAAGCATACTCCTTGTTTCCGTGATGAAGACATTGTGTGTTGCAGTAGTCTCCTCTAACCAATTGTCCTGTTATTCCCGAGAGGAGATTGGAATCAACAAGCACATCTTTAAACTTAGTATCTGTTGGGATTATTGACTGACTTTGGTCTACACTCCTCTCTTCTGTCTTCCATTCCATATATCTATTTCTTTCTCTCTCTCTATTATTCCCTCAACACATACTCCGACAACAGTTCCTTTCAACGATAAGATAAACGATTTATTAATAAAAACTATGTCTGGTGTATGTATGGATATTGTCTTTGTAGTTGGTATGTTCTTCTAGTGTGGATGCCAGATAAGATGTTGATAGATAGTCTCCGTGTCTTCTCTCGTCTCTTCTCTCAGCTAGAGTACAGGACATTACATAGATACAACGGAACGATCTCACCCTGACAGCTCCGTCTGCTTGAGTCTGTAGATATATCCGTTTTTTGTAATGAAAAAATGTTCACCACTGTATGAATGTATTTAACCCGATCACCATATGTTGTCAGCTTAAACGGAATGGTCTTTCTTATCTTATAGCGTTCTTAATTCCATCCTGGAAAACACATCGAGTTTCTAGTATTCTATTTTTGTCCTGTACAAGTTCTACACTGGATAGTTCTTAATGGGTATAGTCACTTTGTATGCACCTTGCAACTCTTCGATACTGAGTCATTTGAGTTTTTCTATTAGGTTAAATGATCTCTATTTTCCATTCTCTGTCCTCCTTACTTCTTACTATGAAAATGCTGTTCTTTCCTTTCTTATGCACAAGTGTCGTGCTTTATTACTTTAAAGTGCTTTCTTGTGCTTTATCAACACTGGGTGATCTTGACCACAGCCATCTGTGTTATATCTTAGTTGATAAGTCCCAACTGGTATGGAAACCTGTGTGATATACATTTAATAATGAGATCTGTGTCTGCTTCCTCTTCTCTCCTATGTGAGTGTCTTTTCCTCCAGCCGAAATGAAAAGGCTTCCGAAAAAACCCACTCTGACATAGGATAGAAGATTCACCTAACGTCTATACTATTCCTACTAATAGAAAGCAATGTTAAATGCACTTCACGCACATCTATATTCCTATGCTAAACTATACTCTAATATACCTTATTTAGGCATCTATGTTCCTGGAATCGAAAAAAACACTTAGCGAATAACACACTACTATCCCCTCTTTCCATCATTAGGGACGTGTATTTCTATTCCCACTCAAGAACATATCTCCTTCAGTTCAGTTTGGAACACACACTAAACTTACACAAAGACGTAGCCACTCTTTTATCGGTCATTTTTGCCGCATAGTCCTTGACATTGCTGGACACCTCACATCCAGACTGCATTATCATCGTTAGTGGAAAATTACAGCTCTGAACCGTTTCACATCCATACCGCAATATGCTGTCCAATCATCTCTCTGCTTTAGTCGCAAACCAATTTTTCCACTCGACATTTTACCTGTGCGGTTAGCCGGCCCCTTCTGTGTCTTGACCTATAAACACATGCGCCCGGTCACTCCGTTGTTGGTTAGTCTTACTGCTTCGTTTGTTAACCCTTCTTCTACCTGGTTAGTCGGTGTATACAGTCGTCCATCTGGGAATCATTAACTCTCAGTATTTCACGACACCAATGGAAAGCCGCTGTGACTGCTTCCACCCCATTCTCATGCTGGAGGTCGTAGCCACATATGCCATACTTTCCTTTACCAAGAATCGTCCATTAGCCTTCGCAATGAAACCCTAATCACTCAGTTTGTTTCTCACCATTGACCCATCAGTATAGTTCACCATGTCACCTTCATGTGTATTACTCTGGATCAGCTGTTGCACCTCAAACTGTGCGGCCCACTGCCCATTCTCTGCACTGACGACCTTGTGTTACTATTACATTGTGCCAGTCCGTCCTGTCTTCCGGAACTTCAACCCACTCTTTTTCATTATTTCTAGATCACAAACCTGACGTATAGATATTTCCGCCTGTGCCATTCAGGACCTGCCTCGCCTTAGTCTATGACCCTTGACCATATCCATGGCTTCATACAGGGGGTGATTCCTATCTGCAGAAACTCTCATGTACTATTTGGCCTGAAGGATACTATGCCTATCCACCATTGATGGTAGCACCATAATATGCCTCATGCATATAATTGGTGTGTCCTTTGTGCACCTCAGAATGACCCGCATAGCTCCATTTTGTATGCGCTTCAACCTTTCAAGCTGGCTGTTTGATACTGCTAGGAGCCCCAAACCATACTCAATGACAGAAATTATTAACTGCTGAAAGAGCCTGTAAAGCATTCTCTAATATACCCCGTTTGCTGCCATAGCCCTCAATGCATTAAGTCCCCTATAAGCCTTCACCACCAAAGTCTCCACATGATCTTTAAAAGACATACACGTGTCGAAGGTGATACCCAAGTACTTCAATTTACTCTCTCGACTAAGAGGACATTCATTCATTCAGTAGCATGTCCTTTGCAGAACCTCGCTCCCATAACAACCTTCCGGAAAACCTATCGATCAGCAAGATGTCCTGCGTCCGATACACCCATCTGGAGATCAGCCGCCACATCCTGCACCCATCTTCTCTGTGGCCTTCCTCTTCCTCTTTTCCCAGGACTAAGAGGACATCCATTCAATATAATACATGGGACATCTGCCTCCACAATCCAGGGAGTACCACACAACCGGTGCCTTGTCTGGATTTATAACGGCCCCTGCGTCCCTGTACCACTCTGTCACCCTGTTTACTGCTGCCTATAAATCTGCAGCCAAACTGTCTCTATCTTAGTTCCGTCTGTACACCAGCACCTTATCTGTAAATGTCAAGATTCTACCAACACCTGGTGTCTCAGCAGCTGCGACTTTGCTGGTGTAGACATTAAAGAGCACTGTGGACAAGGCGGATCTATGTGGCAACCCAGGTGTAATCGTACAGGGGTCAGAAGTCCAGGAACTCATGCGCAGTGCAACCTTACGCTCATAAAGGACTGCCGCAACCCATCTGACAAGGCAAGGGCAGACCTCCATGTCCAACAGAGTGTATATCAACCGATCATACCTAACCCTGTTATATACACCCTCCAGGTCAAGAGCTACGACCTCTGTCTCTTGTTTATCCAGGAACCCCCATAGACATCAAATGCGCGCGCGCGCACACACAAACACACACACACGCATATGGGTGTGTGTGGCGAAGATGTTACGGACGCGGTTCGTGATCTCGTATACCCGCGTTCGAAACACAGCTGCGCGCGATTTGGCAGCAGGCCGCGTTGTTCTGGTGTTTACGAAATGGTATCTCGATCAAGGTCTTCTTCCTGAGAGTCAACGTGGCTACAGAAAAGAGCGAGGAACTGTTGACGTGATTTTCGCTGCAAGGCAGCTAATTGCAAGAGAAATGTCAGGAACAGAACTGCGAAATGTTCTCCACTTTCATTGACCTTACCAAGGCTTTTGATACAGTCAACATAGAAGGACTGGAAGATTATGGCAAAATATGGCTGTCCACGAAAGTTTGTCCAAATAGTGCGGCTATTTCATGATGGTATGCAGGCAAGCGTACAGGAAAATGGTGAACTGTCTGAGCCCTTTCCTGTCACCACTGGAGTGAAGCAAGGATGTGACCTGGCACCAACACTGTTCAGCCTCATGTTTTCAGCTATGCTGACGAAAGCCTTCGAGAACAATGACATTGGAATAGACATCAACTACCGCTTGGATGGAAAGTTGTACAATCTCAGAAGGCGGAAAGCTAAAACGAAATCTAACAGCGACACCGTCAGAGAGCTCCTGTTTGCTGATGATTGCGCTCTACATGCCAACTCAGAGGCAGACATGCAACACAATGTTTCTGCTTTCTCATGTTCCTGTGCCAACTTTGGGCTCAATGTCAACTTTTAGAAGACTAGTTATGTACCAGCCAGCTCCAGGGAATAATTACACCGTGCCGAATATCAAAGTGAATAGTCATAGACTAACTGTTGTGGACAAATTCACCATCTTGGCAGCAGTGTCACAAGCTGCCACAATTGATGATGAAGTGAATGCAAGAATCGCCAAGGCCAGCTCGGCCTTTGGCGGACTATACAAGAATGTATGGGACAGAAATGTAATAAGTATGCAAATAAAGCTGAAAGTCTACAAAGCAGTTGTATCCACACTGCTATATGCTTGTGAAACCTGGACTGTTTATCAGCGACACGCTAGGAAATTTAACCACTTCCACACAGTCTGCCTTACGAAGCTATTGAAGATTAAATGACAAGACAATATCCCAGACACTGAAGTCCTAGAAAGAGCGTCCATGCCTAGTATCCATACTCTACTAATGAAGAATCAGATTCTTTGGGCTGGTCACTTAACTCGCATGCTCGCAGGCTCCCTTAACTAAGTTTTTTTTTTTTTTTTTTTTTTTACGGTGAGCTGCGTTGTGGTAAAAGCTCCCAAGGTGGCAGAGGAAACGCTTTAAAGACACTGAAAATCTCACTGAAAGCTTTTGCAATTCATCATGACACCTGGGAGACTGATGCCAAAGACAGAAATTCGTGGCTCACATCATTACACAAGGGTGCAATCACTTGTGAAGCTCCAAGGACTGCAAGAGCTGTGAAGAAAAGGCTGGGCAGAAAAACCACTGCAGGAGATCCTCCTCGTGGAACTCAAGCATTCTTTGCCCACATTGTCAAAGAACATTTCGAGCCAAAATAGGCCTTACCAGCCACCATAGAACTCACGACTCCATACTTTCAATCCCACTGGATGAAATGAATGGTCATCATCATTCTTGAAGGATAACCGTAGCAACCACGAAATGGTATGGGTGCCGGTCGTTCAGAAAGCAATGGCAAACTACTGAACGTAAACTTGCCAAGTCATCAACAGCAGCGAAAAGCGCTGGTATTGACTGCAATCGTCCTGTAAAGGATATGCAACTAACTTTGTATCAATAACTAGGTTTGCTGGAGTGGTCATCTTGTGTTCTTTTGTTAGATGTCTGTGGCATAACCGCTAACCACCATTATTCAGTTACCAAGAATGCACGCAAACGAGAGGGAAAAATATATAACAATTGACTGCACAAACTCAAACCGAAACCAAAACTGAAAACGAACGCAAAATCAAAACTGAAAATGAAAGATTGACAGATGACGCCAATTCTTGGAATTCTTTCATCAGCCAAAGCTCAGGAGGTCATTGGATAGAAACAGACACGTGACAACGCCTCCGCTAGAACGCCTGCTTAGAATATGTTAATCGCGCACTTCCACTGGCGACAGCTAGACGAGCAGACGCAAAAGCTGGTGTGATCGAATTTTCAAACAAGAACGGCAGAATGTCTGAATCCGAGGTAAGCTTGTCACTCCTTAGATTAAACTGATGACCAGATGTATCAAGTATCAAGTAATGGTATCCAGTGTTTGTGACGTCAATTGAAGTGTATTATTTTAAATTAAAACCTCTGAAGTGAAAAATGTTTGACTGTTAGATTCTGACGACGCAGAGCCGTTTTCCGGGCAAACTGACAATCTACTACTCTCTTCGAATACTGCAATCTCTGATATTCTTAAAGATAGTTATTAACTTTAAGAAGTGCATAATAATAATACTATATTCTATTCTAAACAACTGCACGAAGTGATGATTCTAAAGCAATCTTGTGCATTTCAGCAGAAACACTGCTTAAATTGCTATCACTATCTACAGCTCATAAGACAGTTCGTGTATTAGAACAAGTGCCTCGTTTTAAAACATACTTATCTATGCCTATTTACAATCTAGAGAGATGAAAGAGAAATCATATTTTCCCCTTCTCCTTCATATATTGAATAAATAGGGTTTGATGGAATAAATATTTATATTTATGTCAGATTTTACTTAGATAAGGGCACTCATGAACTGCATTACATCAGAAAAGTTATGCTTCGCGGAACTCCATCACCAGAAGTTGACTTAACCCACTACTCAACATAACTTAAAACACAGCACCACACCACCCAACACTCAACACCACAACAACAACAGGTAATGGGAGAGGAGTTATTATACAAAGAAGACGGAAAAGTTGGTTAATTGGGAAAACACAGAGAACCATTTATACACACTACCAACCCAATTGAGTGATAGAAATGTTATAAATGTATGCCATTTATTCATATGCATTTTGACACCTCCTCACTCTTGTCACTGTCTTACTGTACACGTCTCACTGACCCCAGGTCCAATGAGAACTTACATACAGCAGGAACCAGTTGATCCCAGGCGTACACAGTGTGATAAACTCTGACCACCCCAAATTAACCCAACACTAGATCAGAGAAAAGAGGAGGGGGGGGGGGGGACTAGTTCCTACTTCAGGAATTTAGGTTTCTTCCGACCTACTTCTAGAATATTGCATTGATAGGATTGTATATATTTATGTGAATCTTACACAGTGAAATCTTGGTGGCAACCAACTGACCAACCAACCAACCCAGACCAGAAAGAGGGAAGAGAGAGAAAGAGATGAACCACACGTGAGATGGAAGATGATTAAGCATGAGCAGAGTATGGGAAGCCTTCAGAGAAGCTACACGGGCAGAACTGAAGCGGATCCATCAGACAATGGACCGAGGCTTATCCTAATCTCCCAATCACAAGGTTACATTTCTCTAAGGAACACACAACACCATTTCAGGAACAGATGCATAAATGTTGAATTATCATCTCCACACTTATAATGTACAACATTTAAATGTTTACAATGTTTCCACACTTGTTGACATAATATTCATTGATGTTTATTTGTTGATTGACTGTAAACTTGGGTCTATTTGCCATTTCTGTGTTATCTTGTGTAAACCACAATAGAAAATGTATGTAACAGGCCAGAGGACACAGGCCAGTCCATAAATGATGAACCTTAACTGAACTTATGTTGATTTGTCAGTCAAACCTATCTGTGGATTCTCCATCTTATGTGTGTAAAACATATTGTCAATGTCTACTGAATTTGCTAAATGTGTAATTGTCAAAACAAATCCACTCATGATGAATTACTAAATTGGGGAGAGAAGACTCTAGGTCTATCAACTGCTCAACATCCATGCTTTCTTAACATAAATCAGGCTGAGAGAATTCTCCAGACTTTCCTCAGAATTGATAAAAAGGGGGCTCAAGAGCTAAAAGAATCCTTGGAGAAGGGCAGAATCTCAGTTAGTATTTACTATTCTCACCAGGGCCATAATCTATATCTCCTAGACAAAATTAATAAGACGAGGCCTGCAGATAACTCGAGGGTCATATTCTGGGGTTATTGAAGACAGAAGAGGATGGGGCCCAACTTCTTTGGTTAGAAATGGGGCATGCACTACAGTGATCTCCCAGTCCCTTCAGAATATATGACAAAGTCTAACCCAGATTCACAGACTCTGTGGCGAAGGGGTTACGGACGCAATTCGTAATCCCGCATACCGCGTTCGAAACACAGCTGGGGGGATTTGGCAGCAGACTGTCTTACGATGTCTTTTGTAAAATGGTATGATTGCCGGTCGTCCAGAAAGCAATTCAAACTACTGAACGCAAACTTGCCAAGAAATCAGAAACAGCCAAAAAGTGCTGGGGTTGAATCCAGATTCCAGATATAAACTGTAATGTTAGTATTATCGATCTGAAATACCATAATAAAGACAGGAAATACTGATGAATGTAGCTGGCGAACTGGTAAAATGACTACTAAACATTCGTTGTTCTGAATTTTTCTGCTCTATATACACTGGTGTCTTGTCGTCTTGACAGACGATAGTTTGTTACATTGTGCTTAAAATAAAAAAGGCATTAGGCGAATGTGACAGATCAGACTAATTCGCGCTGTAAATGTTCGTCCACAATGAATGCATGTGAACACATAGTCATTTCCACCATCATACATAATCTTACGTCTCACACACTCAATGTGTGTCCTATCTGCAATCATTTTCTCCTTTGTCTTTATTGCATTTTTAATCTTTGCCCTCCATGCGACACGATGAGTTGGGCGACTTGCTCCCAATGTGCAATATCAATGCCTCTATCAATAATGTCCCGCTACACACATTTTTGTATCGTAGTAAAGGCCGATCTCAATATCTTTTTACCCATCTGTAATTCATCAAGAAAGATGCCCTTTGATATTAGTTCCGCAACACTGACGTAACATTATAATTGAATGTTCTAAACTTGGTGCTTACTTAAATTTCCTTTGAATTCTACACATTTCATATTGTTATAAATGCTTCTCTAGCCAGTTTATATTCTTATTCTGATATCTTTGTCTGTTCCACCGTGTAAACATTGATACCTGAGTATATATATGATTCCATCTCTTGAAGTGAGGTTTCTCCGAGGGAGAGTAGGTTATCTTTTGCTTGATTTATTGTCATTGTCTTTCCGTGATTGATGGTTCCGTTGCCCTGCTACTGATTTGAGTGCCTGGAGCGATACTGTGAGCTGTGGATTCGCATGTGGGGTGCATTTACACCTGTCCGCGGTTGTTTGTGTCGTAACTACATGTTCAGAAAAATGGCGGCCCGCTGGTTGCTGAACTAACTGGGTCTGCCTTATGCATAAATGTGTGGTTGCTGGTTTTAAAGTGATTACCGCTTCCATCGACGATGAACTGTATTTTTCGTGGCGGACTTTTGTGTTGGCATTCTGGCAGCGGCCTTATGTATGTATATCCATGCGGGCTTTTGGTTTGTCGAGACTCCTGTCTGTTCCACTTTTCACATGGGGCAGTGAGGAGCATTGTGTGCTACATTCACTGGCACAAGAACGGAGCATTATGAGGCAACACTTAGCCGTGAAGTTGGAACCGCGACTAAATAACTAAGTGACATTCCATGTTTAAACCTAGTTGTTGGGACCTCCCATCCGGAGTTGTTAGTTTATCTTGCATCCGGAATCATGTCTGAAACAGGGGGTGAATGGCAGCGAAAGAAGTCACTTCTTTGTTAAACATTAATTCAAACCGATGTATTCCTTTCATGAATTTAAACATATAAGCTATAAACAGCACGTATAAACATATAAGTTATAAACCGCACGATTTATTGCCTGGCAAATTTAGATTCCAATCATCATCAATCAATCAATGTTGGACATATCTCAGAATAGTGCTGATAATGACAAGCAGTATTTCAGAAACGACACCCTTATCTAATCGTTCAGAAAGAAATGGCAAATGATTGAACGTAAATCTGAAAAGAAATTACAAACATTAAAGAATGCTGGGGTTGAATGCGACGTCCTGTAAAGGATATGCAACTAACTTTATCTAACCTGCTTGTAAGTCAGTCCTTACATTCGTAGACTACGGTTTTCTATTGTGTTGAAATGGGCGTCTTATCAGCGATGTGTATGTTGTTAGCTGTTTCCCACTTTCATGTTTTTATTCGTCGATAAAGGCTTGTATCGATACATTCTGTTGTGCGCTGTTTTATCTAGGATGTGCCTATTATTTGTTGTTATTTGTTTAGTTTGATATATTACACGTTACGTCATTGTCTGCTTTAACATTAATGATTAATTCAAACACAGCAACGAGAAATGAAAGATGGTCGCACGCCTGGCACAATTCGCTGCAAGATTTTATATCGTGCGAAGCGAATAAACGAATTTTACTTTGGCTGAAATACATTGTTACTGATGTTGCTCGACTGTAGATCATCTATAACAGTTGTTCTCAACCGGTGTGGAATTCCCCCCCCCCCTCCCCCGGGGAGGGGGAATTTTAGGGTTTCCAAGGGGGGGGGGGAATTAGGATTATTTCAAGATCGCATTAATACAAGAAGAAATTACTTGAGATTGTTTTTCCCTCTAAATTTTACGGTTCTGTACTTCTCGCCCTAATGAAATTCGTTTTATAACGTAAGTAGACCCGCAAATCACGTTTTATGTAGATGTCTAGACTTGTTCTAGTATGTGTTATTAAATTTGGCTTCCATTTTTATGTATACTGTGTAAGAGTTGGGGGGGGGGGGGATTTATAGGGAGGACATTCGAAAGGGGGGGGGGGGGATGACGTTCTGAACATATGGTAAAAGGGGACATGGGCCAAAAAAGGTTGAGAACCACTGATGTATATGGTGTATTTTTAATGACTGTGAAGCTTTTGAAAATATTGCCGGTCCAAGTTTTGCATTTACCAACTGTGGAGTTCATGCAACACAATGAAACATAATAGGTAAATACAAAACTCGGAACGGCAATATTTTCAAAAACTGCACAGTCATTACAAATACACCCTGTATTATCCCTACGGTAACCGCACATTTACAATGACAATCTTGTTATGACAATGTCTTGTTATGACAATGTTATTCCCATGGGAAGGGATGGGATGGGACATGCATAAATTACCACGCAATGTAAATTATGTCCCTGTCACAGAATACTGGAAGGTTAACGACCCTACGATAAAACAAAACAGAGATTGCCTATATCACACGAGGATTGAAGGTTATTGACGCAAGATCAGAGAACAGAGATAGCTGCTGTCCCGAGGTGATTACAGGTTATTGACCCTAGGATCAAAAGAACGGAGAGCGGAGATAAATACAGCTACCACTTGTTTGTTGGGAGAGGGGAGTCGGTAAACCACGATCCCATCGCTTTGAACGCCGAAGACGGACACGATCAGAGGTCTTTTGAAGTAACGGAAACGTCCCGAGAAACGAGTGAATAATCATTCATGTCCCGAAAAGATCGTTTATCAAAGAAGATTTTCGGCATGTTGTTGTATGATGATCAAAAGACAGGAGTAGAGAACAGGGAGCAAATTGTTGGAATCTGCCAGTATAGTCATACAGAGCCAAAGTATAAATGGTCTGAATATTCAAGTTAATTCAGTGTGCTACGAAGTCTTTCACGGGAGGAAGTGGTGATCTATTCTGGAGCTAGTACGGAGAGGGATTTACAATGTTCCGCGTTGGTTGAAACCAACGAGCATTTGTACTGGATGTGCATATGTATTCCCGATTCAGCCGAGGATAGTGGTTATAAGGTAGTAGTGATGTAGAGTAGAACTCGAGCATAGTGGATTTGCGTGTGTGGCCGTAATATCGAGTGTCGGCCGCATTTAGCTGAGAAGTAACTTAGTGGATTGAGTAAGGTGTCAGTGCACTCGATAGAATAAGTACTATGATAAGGATAGGTCTATGATAGGAGATTCTAGTATAGGTGTTTACTGGGATTTCTGAGATTTTCTATGACTTTTCTTTCTTTTACCTAGTCTTAAGTTATGTGAATAACTCCTATGTCTTATATCAGAGGTCATTTCTCTGAATAAATAGAAGTTAATAACTGATAATGGCCATAAGCCTACTCTCACCTCTAATGAGTCTGAGTTAGGTTGATAGCACCTGGTATTGTATCTTCGACAGGTTCCACTGAAAAACGCAATAGCTACACTCCTGAAAAGAAGGAGATTACCATATTCTGGTGCAGTGATAACTATCGGCAAGATTGGAGTCTTGTGTCACAAATAAAAGTCAGCCAGTTCTAGAAATAACGGACACATAGAAGGCAGTCAGGATAAGAAACTGACAGCAGAATAGATTTCAAATAAACATAGAACTGAAGGTCAATATTGTTCACATGAACTATCATCTAAATGACAAGGCTGTAACGCCAGAACATATTCTCGGAGTAACTGAACAGTTACTGAATTAAATGAAAGCAGTGTGTCGGTGATATATCTATAGACAGAGGGTTGTGATTATTCATTCATTCATAAACGATAATACATTCCAGTGTATCGGATGTGTAGACATTATCGGGACTATAATACCGTTCTTTGTATTGGATATTTAACACTGAAAGACACTACCTACAAAAAAAAAAAAAAACATGCAGTGATGAACATACTGTTTAATTCAAGAGTTCCAGGGAATATTGTGAAGACATCAACATCATTCAGAGAGACACTACACTATATTCCAGTTCTGTGCTGTGGTGATAATATATGGCCGTTGCGTGATGAGAACTGTGATGTGGATCTTAGACTGCCAATCTTGTCTCACCTAAACGATAGAACACGCCAAAGACATCTTTACACCTTCGCTATACACACCCATGACACATTTTACTCATTATATAATGTTAGTATTTATTGGAGGACATTGTTGTGTGGGTATGTTCTGGAGGAATGTGAAGAGGGGTATGGTCTTATGGCAATAGAGAGAGAGAGAGAGAGAGAGAGAGAGAGAGAGAGAGAGAGAGAGAGAGAGAGAGAGAGAGAGAGAGAGAGAGAGAGAGAGAGAGAGAGAGAGAGAATAAAAGACTGGAAAGGGGGTGTGTAGACAAATGTCCGGCAATAGACCCAAAACTGGAAAAAGGGAAGTTTGAAGTGTTCTTGTTGATTCTACTGTCCCCCCAGAGACGACAAGCGACAGTCCCAAAGACAACCCTGCGTCCAAGTCAATTGTAGGCTGGGTCGCCATTGACGTCCAGGCCAATTTTAGGCTGGGTCGCCATTGACGTCCAGGCCAATTTTAAGCTGGGTTGCCATTGACGTCCAGGCCAATTTTAGGCTGGGTCGCCATTGACGTCCAGGCCAATTTTAGGCTGGGTTGCCATTGACGTCCAGGCTAATTTTATGCTGGGTAGCCGTGGACGTTCAGGCTAATGTTAAAACTCCGCCTCGATGCTGATTCGAACCCATGGCCACCGGGCTGGCAGTGGAGATTCTGGTCACTAGGCTCTTTTCTTTGTTGTCTCGAAGCAGTTTCCTTCTAAACGTCTGGCACGTGATAGGGGCGTCACCTTGTGTAGGCCTGAATGCACGCTGGAATAGGTGGACAGTCTTTGCCTCATTTATCATCATCATCGTGTGACATGCCGATAAGCGTGGACGGTCATGTTTTGCCATCTCACTCGATTACCAGAGTCGCGGATCAGCTCCGTGTTCTTGTCTCGACCATGCCACGTAGCCAAGCCATCCAGGTATTTATTTCTCTGCCTTCCATTTGCTCTCTTTCCCTCACTCTTGCCAGTTTTCATCAGGTTCTCCAATTTATTTCTTCTCATTACATGCCCAAATAATTTCCTCGCTTATTCAAATGACCTATTAACAAAATCATTACATGTAAAGGGACACAATATTCATTGCGCCTTTTAACTGGGTTATTTCCCGTGGAAAGATAATCGTCGAGTAAGAAGATCTACGTGTGGGATATAAGACTTTGCTGAGCGAGCATTATATTGTCAATGCAACACCGAAACTGCAAGGTAACCTCAGAAGCTACACAAGTGTTCTTCAGCGATTCTTATCATCGAGCTGTCGGGATCGAATGTTCTTCTTCTTCTTTCGTTCGCTTGAAATATGTCTTTAACTGCAATGCTGTCTCTTGTATGAATTTAACTGTCTTCTTTAGTTCACTCAGCGGTCCATAGAGTTTATTTTCCACTGTGATCTCTCTGGGCCAGAAGGTTTGCCTAGACATGTTGTAATTTGAGCAGTCTTGGAGTTTCTGATCTGCTGTCTGCGACGCCAATGCACATGTGCACATGTCTGATTCACCAATCTTGAATTTTGTATTCATGTGGTTGCGTAATCTATTGTGTCCTGTTCTGAGGCGCAGAATAATGACTTGTTCTGGTCTGTCCATAATGTGGTAGTCGTCTTGGGCAGGTTTTGGTGGCTTTCTGACTGATTTGATCATTCTTTTCTTTTGGTGGTATGTAACGGGCAAATCAGGCTGTTCTTTTGCTCCTTCCTTAGCCAATCGATCAGCTCTGTCGTTTCCAGGTATTCCACAGTGGGATGGTATCCATTGTATGGCGACCTATGCTGACTGATTTTGCATCTGTCGATAGCACCACAGGTTGTGTACCATGGGTGGCATTTAGTAATTTCTCTGTTGCTATCTTGGTTGCCTCAATTTCAGCATCATGGTTATGGCAGTACTTTCCAGTTGGTACTCTGGCCATGTCCCTAGTATTATTTGGGTATTCTATGTACACTCCTGCTTCTCCATTTCGAACAGCATTTTGTGCTGATCAACGTTGTCTAATTCATCCATTTCCAAATCGGTCCATACTGATTTGTTTTCGCATATCCTTAACAGGACATCGCTGTCAACATCAGCATCTTTCAGGTGATTGTTGATTTCTTGGCAAGATTACGCTCAGTAGTTTGCCATTGCTTTCTGAGCGGCCGGCTCACATACCCCTAAGTCACCAACGCGGCGAGAACCACTAACGGTTCTCGCGAAAGCTACGTTCCTCACGTGGATATACGGGATTACGGAAAAAGTCGCTAATGCCTGCGGCCAGGGAGACCCATACTGAATACTGAATTTATAAAATCGACAACACAATAGAACAGCTTATATGTACAATTTCAGCGTTGTCTTAATTATATATATATATATATATATATATATATATATATATATATATATATATATATATATATATACTAGCTGACCCGGCCCGGCTTCGCCCAGTCCTTGGTGGGGAGCATCTCATTTAATTCATATAAGTAGTCATATAAGCTCACGTTCCCGTTACCGACTGTCTGTCTGTCTGTCTGTCTGTCTGTCTGTCTGACCCGGCATCGCCCAGTCCTTGGTGGGGAGCATCTCATTTAATTCATATAAGTAGTCATATAAGTTCCCGTTCCCGTTACCGACTATCTGTCTGTCTGTCTGTCTGTCTGTCTGTCTGTCTGTCTGTCTGTCCGTCCCTCCCTCTCTGTCTGTCTGTCTGTCTAATCATTTATTGGTTGCAGTTAGAACAACCTTAGATAAACGAAGACCAACTTACAAAAAGCATTAGAAAGAGCACTTGAAAGATCTTTACATCTTCCCCCAACAATTAACTTGGGTAAATGGAGCGGCGGCAGCAGCATCAGCAGAAGAAGGAAAAGGAGGAGTAGACAACTGCAGCGAAAAGGTGGGTCTGTCTATCTATCTGACCCGGCGTGACTTCGCCCAGCTCCTGGCGGGTAGCGTCTCATTAAATTCATACAACAAAAAAAGTAACTTAAAAAAATGCCCTTCCACACACCATCCATTATTTTTAATGAAAACTCTTTCTAATCACCTGCATGACTACAGTAACTTCTTAAGCAAAAAAAGATGAGTTACAATGTTATGCATTGTGCATCATTTTTATGAAAACTTTGAAAATGCCTTACAGATTGTATCATTATTTATTATAACTCATATGCCGGTACATAACTATGGACAAAGAGTTTATAAATCTTTGAAAACGATGCCACAATATGACTATAAGTTATACAGAAAAGTTATGCCCCTTGAAATAACTTTTACAGAGTTAGGTCCCCTGAGATATATGAAATTATGATGAAAAATGAAAAATGAAATAATACTGAGTAAGCAGGCGATTTCACACTAACAAAATATCACAGTTGACAGCTCTGGAATGAAAGGAAGGCGTGTAGAAAATTTCATCTCAATCGGATGGGCCGTTCGCGAACAAATAAAGGACATACGGACAGAGATACGGACGCACAAGTCTTTTTTATATATAAGATATATATATATATATATATGATCTAAATCTCAAACCTCCGCTGCCTTGCGGGTATACCCATATGGGAAAGACTTCGGGAGTAAACCCTGAGGACAAATCCGGAGATGGAGTCCCTAAGGCAGTTCCATGTGGTAAACAACATAGTTCTGGCAACTCCTGCGACGGCACCGATGCCAAGTTTCATTGGCTACTGCCTTTCCCTTGGTCAACATCGGCGACGTGGAGAGGGGGAACCTGCTACTGGGCAACAGCTGGTTCTCCGATTTCCATTGCCCAGGCTTGTGCCCTGAAGAGGTCACTTCAGCACCGCGTAAAGCGGTGACACAACACGGGAAGCAGCATTTGCCGGTTATAAGTCTTAATCGCTCGATTGGCGTAGAGCAAGGCGCCAGGGGCTACTTCCGATGGTGGAAGAGATCATCGTATCTCACTAGACAGCTACCGCCCGCCTAAGCTGGTCATCCCCCAGTCAATAAGGTGTTGTCTCGCCACGGTTCATCTGCTCCTGAGGGTGTGTGGAGCTTAGGGGAAAATCCTGACACATGGACCGCAATCTATACACCTAGCAACAAGAAAAAAAAAAAAAACAACCAGCCCGAAGGCTGGGACATGGAACGTAAGAACCATGACCCCTGGCATCTCAGACGATCTAAACGAGATTGTGGATGCCCGCAAAACTGCAGTGATAAACAACGAACTACTAAGACTGGGGATAGACATTGTCGCCCTGCAAGAGACCAGACTCCAAGAATCTGGAAGCATCAAAGAGAGGGACTTCACTTTCTACTGGCATGGCAAGCCGTGCGGAGAGACCAGGGAGCATGGTGTTGGCTTCGCTATCAGAAACAAGCTGCTCAATTCCATCATACCACCAAGTGATGGCACTGAAAGAATATTGAAGCTCCAACTCCAGACAGAGGCAGGCCCAGTTAGTATTATAAGCGTTTACGCCCCAACACTAACTGCAGCATCAGAATCTAAAGACAAGTTCTATGACGACCTTAGCAAAGAAGTCAGTGAAACACCAGAGAAACAACATCTTTTTATCCTGGGGGATTTCAATGCCAGGGTTGGCTCCGGCCACGAATCTTGGCCTTCATGTCTAGGACAGTTTGGCGTTGGGAAGATCAATGACAATGGACAACGTCTCTTGGAATTCTGCAGCCACCATAATCTGTGCGTGACCAACACCTTCTTTGACACGAAACCTCAACACAAGGTGTCATGGAGGCATCCCAGATCAAAGAACTGGCACCAACTCGACCTGGTGCTCACTAAACGCAGCAACCTCCGCAATGTACGGCTGACTCGTAGCTATCATAGTGCTGACTGCGACACCGACCATTCACTCGTCTCCAGCAAGGTGAAGATAAAGCCCAAGAGAATCTACAGAAGCCGAACAGAAGGAAGACCACGCATTGACACCAGTGGCACCCAAAAAAAGAGAAGGTCAACAAATTCATGCAGGCTCTAGCGGATACTCTGCCTGGCCCCACAGACGGAAATTCCACCGAGAGATGGAGTCATTTTCGTGACACCATCTACAATACAGCACTATCAACATTTGGCAAGAAGCAAACTAAGTCAACCGATTGGTTTGAAGCACACCCTGAAGAGATGCTCCCAGTCCTGGAGATAAAGAGACATGCATTCTCAATGTATAAAACATCACCTTCAGAGAAAACACTGCAGGCATTGCGAACGGCCAGAAATAGAGTACAACAGATGGCAAGAAGATGTGCGAACAGGTACTGGCTACAGCTCTCTGCTCAAATTCAAACTTGTGCAGACACTGGAAATATAAGAGGAATGTATGAGGGCATCAAGCAAACTGCCGGTCCATCAAAAAATAAGATGGCCCCTTTACGATCAACTGAGGGGGTAATCATAAAAGATCGAGCGAAACAAATGGATCGCTGGGTAGAACACTACTCAGAGCTAATCTCAGTGGATAACACTGTCAGCGAAGAAGCTCTGGAAGCCATCGATCAACATGCATGCCTTGGATAATGAACCTTGCCTCACAGAAATCAGCGAAGAACTAGACTCTCTCAAATCCGGCAAGGCACCTGGAAAAGATAGTACTCCACCTGCAATTTTAAAATGTAGCAAAGAAACAATCATCCCAGAACTGTATGCAATATTACAGCTCTGCTGGAGAGAAAAATCAATACCACAAGATATGAAAGACGCAAACATCGTTACCCTTTATAAAAACAAAGGCGACAGAAGCGACTGCAACAACTATCGCGGCATTTCCCTTCTCAGCATTACAGGCAAGATTTTTGCCAGAGTAATCCTTAAAAGATTACACATTCTTGCTGAAAGAATCTACCCCGAATCGCAGTGCGGATTTAGACCCAACAGGTCCACCATCGATATGATTTTCTCACTCCGGCAGCTCCAAAAGAAGTGCAGAGAACAGAGGAAGCCATTATATATTGCCTTCATCGACCTCACAAAGGCATTTGACCTCGTGAGCAGAAGCGGACTTTTTAAGGTCCTTGAAAAGATTGGATGCCCACCCACCCTTCTTAGTCTCGTGAAATCATTCCACGAAAACATGCAGGGGACCATTTTATTTGACGGCTCAACATCCCAGTCATTCAGCATAAGCAGCGGAGTAAAGCAGGGCTGCGTGCTTGCTCCTACACTCTTTGGTATCTTCTTCGCTGTTCTCTTAAGGCAAGCATTTGGGACTGCCACTGAAGGCATATACCTCCACACAAGATCTGATGGCAAATTTTTTAACCCATCAAGGCTCAAGGCAAAGACCAAAATAAGATCAAGATGCGTGAATTTTTTGCAGATGATGCAGCACTGACTATTCATACAGCAGAAGATCTCCAAAGGCTCATAGATCGTTTTGCAGCCGCCTGCAAAGACTTTGGGCTCACCATTAACCTAAATAAAACACAGGTGATGGAACAAGATGCTGATGCGCCTCCGTCAATCAAAATCTCTAATTACGAATTGAAGGTCGTCCACGATTTTGTGTATTTGGGGTCGACAATATCAGATAATCTTTCATTAGAGACAGAAATCGACAGACGCGTTGGAAAGGCAGCCAAAACATTTTCCAGGCTAGCTAAAAGAGTTTGGGAGAATAATAGACTAACAGAGCGCACAAAAGCTCAAGTATATAAAGCTTGTGTTGTTAGCACACTACTCTATGGGTCTGAATCCTGGACCCTGTACTCAAGACAGGAAAGGAAGTTGAATTCCTTCAACATGAGATGTCTGAGACGTATCCTGGGCATAACATGGAAAGACCACATAACAAACAAACAGGTGCTTGAAAGAGCAGATATTACTACAGTGCACACCCTACTCAAGCAGAGACGCCTCCGGTGGCTGGGCCACGTATCTCGAATGGAGGATGAACGTATTCCCAAAGATCTCCTTTACGGAGAACTAGCCACAGGAAAGAGGCCAACTGGAAGACCCCAAATGCGATACAGGGATGTGTGTAAACAAGATATGAAAACCATTGGAATAGATCCAGACACGTGGGAGAGAGTTACAACAGACAGATGCTCCTGGAGAAGAGATGTACGAAACGGACTGATGCTCTTTGAGCGTAATCAGTGTCACGAATTGGCAGCCTTTACTTCCCAGAACAATTTTCGGTTCACTGTTGATGGGCCATGTAGAGGATCAACAGACGAACAAAACCGTTTTCTCTATATTCAAGGCTATACTGTCTTGACGTAAGCTTGCAAAACCTGCAAGTAAACAAACCACCAGGAATGGCTTTCTATTTGGGAAGTTAATTTGACACCAGTACCGGTCACCCCCAGATCAGTTTCACAGTCTTATCAATCCAGCCAGACGGGAGGGCAGACTCAGGGGACTGAATAGTAATTAAAACCAACCAGGTATGACGCAAGCAAACCTGGTTTACCAACAGAGTTGTAAACTGGCTGTTGACCATCAGAACCTAATTGTTCTCTTGACATGACACCTGATAAGAATAGCTAGGAAATCGCCCAACCGCGATGGATGACCCCATCTGGTAGAGACTAGAGGCGCAAGGTGTGAAATCACTGATAAGACTCAGTGGGCTAATAATTGTCAGACCCACAGGTGTGATGGCCAATTGCAGTGATAAGTGCAATTACCGTCCGGTGGAGATAAGAAGAATTTATGATGGGAATGCCAAGGAGATAATACGGTCTGCTTGACTCAGCTTAAATAAGGGTCCCTAGCCTGTTTTATGTTAGATTAAGTCTGACTTCAGAACAGGTAGGCAGCCAGCTCAATGTTTGGTAGTCATATGTATGATTCTTATGTTGCTAGATTTAACTAGGAGAATTATTTCTTAGTAACTAGTCAGCCTATATCGGACATAGGTTATTTCAATAAATATCATTGTCTAAGTATACTTTTAGGTGTCTTGGTAGATGCTTGTCATTTCTTTGGACACTATCCTAGTTGCTTTTTGGTGTGTGCATTTGTTGTACAGAATATAGTCAACTGACTATTTATTTAATTCTTACAACAGCAGGTGATTAAACCGGGCAGCTCAGCAAATATAGCTGGTCTGTGTGGTAACTTCAATTAGACTTGTTGTATATCTCATTTTGTAGCTATACAATATTAGTACTCATTAATAATGCCTGATGCTATTATGTTGAGTATCATTAGATGTCCATCTTGAAGTAATATAATGTTTACGGATATGTTGGATGTATGTATGTGTAATTCCATAAACTAACTAGTGCATTATGCTATGATGTTAAAGTATCATAATATGTCTAGTTTAATTAATGTTTTATGGGTAATTCATGTTTGGTATATTGATTTGTCATATGCAAGCCTATCAATATGAAGTGTTATATTATGGTGTGCGCATTGGCACACTAACCATCGATTGTCTGTACATTGGCACATTGGCCAATGATTGTGTTGGAAGCAGAGGTGTAATGGTACAGACATTACCCACAATTGGTAGTATAGGGTATATGGTGCTAAACTTTCTCAGTGTATTGTGGGCGTGCGTCCACGGTAATGCATGGAAACCTGGCACAGCTACTGGTCACGGCTTGCAAGCCCGGATGATCAGGCATTGTTATAATACCCTTACCGACCCTGTGAGCTGCTAACCTAACATTGGACGGAGCGGCTGTACGACACAGAATTTCTGTATTAGCGACATGGACATGGGGCGGCAGAAATGTAATCATTACAGGCGTGTGAGACAATTGAAAAGCCCGTCCCAGACTAAAGACAGTAGAGCTGGAAGATAAACTTGGCCAGACTGGTCATTGTATATGTTTGTGTTATGATATGTTTTAATTAGGATTGCGCTGATGTAGAACTGATATAACACATTCTTGACTTTCTTTCAAGCTCTCACAAGGAGCACCTATGTTATAGATCTCAAGACTAGAGACTACTGACTAGGTAGAGCCAGGACTGGCAGACGTCAGAATACCGGCAAGCTGTTTTCTTTTTGTGTCTACTGGAGAGTGGGGATCTGGACCACAGATCCAGATAGAGCAAGTAACAAGTAAAGTTACGTAATATTTGTCATCAATATCAATATGTATATGATTTCATCATCCTCATATTGAACCATCAGATGTCTATGATTATGATTAATAAATAAATGTTGTAGTATTGTAACTCATAGTTCGGTCGTTATATTTTAATACCAATTGTGCATACATGTTGTGTGTGTACATTGGTGGGGGTTCACTTACACACCAAGGAAGGGAGCAGTCAGGGAGAAAAACCTGTACTGAGATAGTCGTCTATATTCATATATTTAGACTTAAACATCTATCTTAGCTAAACTTCTCTTTCCTATTCCTTGGCGAATATTCAGCACAGTTCATTTCATTTTGTAACGAGCCACTTGGAGCTGTACGTTGGATATTCAGGGCTTAATCTATAGTTCAGCCATATAGTTTTTGTCCCTAGTCAGTTTCTGACTATTTGGGGTTGTTCGCCAGTGAAAAATACTTTCATCTAGCCGGTGGGGCACCCCGATTTCTGACAATCAGATCCAAAAAACTGAGGATAGACGGCACAGGCTCAAAGCGCAGTCACTTACTGCGGGACTTGCCTTGTCTTACAGATGCGGAAACTGTGACAGGGATTGTCATTCTCGAATTGGACTATACAGTCACCAGCGGTGCTGCAAGGCACCTCCCAAGCGGCACAATTCTATAGTCCTTCAGGCTACTACTACTATATATGATCTGTTTAAGTCCCCGCTAATCACTGGTATCATGAAGGCTAAAAGACTACAATGGCTGGGGCATATAGAAAGAATGGATGATAATAGGGAAACAAAACTCGCTTACACTCAGGAAATAAATGACCGTAGACCCCAAGGTAGACCAAGAAGGCGGTGGAGAGACAATATACATACAGACCTACAAGCACTTGGAATCAACGACTGGCAAGAGAAGGTCAACCAGAGAGACGAATGGAGACGGATTGTATCTGCAGCAAAGAACCTCAATGGCTCGGAACGCTGAAGAAGAAGAGAAGAAGATATTTCTTGGCAAGATTACGCTCAGTAGTTTGCCATTGATTTCTGAGCGGCCAGCTCAATTATCCCGCATGTCACCAGCGGGGGTCGAACCGCCTACAGCTCTCGCCCGCTACGAGACTCTGCGTGATAAACGGGATTACGGAGAAAGTGTTGTAACTCTTCGGCCAGGGAGACCGGCATATATATATATCATCAAGTGCCCTATTGGCTGGCGTAGGCGTTCATGGCTCTCCATAGATCTCGGTCTTTGGTTTTCTGGGTCAACTCTGCTGATGATATTCCTCCATGCCACCGTCTCAGTCCGTCCAGCATCATTTCTCTTGGTCTGCCTCTGCCTCTCTTCCCCTCGATCTTTCCAGTTGTCACTATGTTCTCCAATGCCTCTCTTCTCATCACATGACCAAAGAAAGCTGTTTGTCTCTTTCTTATTGTTGTATATAGTGTTCTAGTTTCATTAGCCTCTTTCAGGCAATCGTCGTTAGTTACTCTGGCAGTGGAAGGAATTCGCAACATTCGTCTTAAAAACCACATCTCTGTTGCTTCTAAGTTCTTCCTAATTTGTTCATTTACATTCCAAGATTCGCTGCCATACAGAAAAACTGGTTCTATATAGCATTTTAGCACTCTCTTTCTTACATTCATTGATAGCGACTTATTACATAAGATACTCTTCATTTTCTGAAGTGCAGCTTTTGCCTGCCCTATTCTGCTCTTAATCTCTGTTGGACATCTTCCATCTGGTGTTATAAGTGCCCCTAGGTATTTAAAATTATCCACTTGGTTGAGAATTTCTCCTTCTTTTTCTATGTCACATATTGGTATCCCCATTTTATTTGATATCACCATTGCTACTGTTTTCTTGAACGAACGAACGAAAATCGTTATTTTCAAAGGGTTAAGAATTGGGCACGCAGGCCCGTCTGACATTCTGCCCTTCTTCTCTATTTCCTCTCATACATTTTTTCATTCAACATCACTTATGAAGCAAATTTTTGACAACAAAAGAACAATAAGCATTAAAACGCATGAAAAATATTCAATAACAAATGACTCACTGAGGCAATGTTTAACATGGTTATTATAAATACCCAAGGAAGGTGTAACGTGCCATTCATATGGGAATGTTTTTTTGGCTAGTTGTCTTTTGAGATAATTTACTATTATTATTGTCTTTTTTGTTGTTTGCTTATGGGGGTATGTAGTCTGTGTACTGTACACCATTATCTCCGGTACTGTTCAACGCCTACACAGTGAGAATCACCAGTGAGCAGATCACTGGACCTGGCAGGACATTGTCATATGCCGATGATGTTTTAGTGTATCGTCAGGGTAAGGATAGAGAGGAGGTTGCTGTGGAGCTACAAACCGAACTCAATCGCATAAGTACTTGGTGTGATGAAGCTGGGGCAATGGTCAACCCAACAAAGGCAACAGTGACTTGGTTCTCGTTGAATAATCATATTGTCAACAATCCAACACCAACTGTAATGCTGTGTTCAGAGACGGTGGAAAGAACGCAGGCAATGAATTACCTGGGGATACGGTTTGATCGAAGCCTTGCTTATAATGTGCACATAGACCAGGTGATAACAAAGGCCAAGCGGGGTTTGGCAGCGATGCGGGTGATGGCGGCAGCAAACTGTGAGCAGCGCCATCTATGTCTTCTGTACGAGGGGCTGGTCATGTCTGTTTTGGAGTATGCAATGGCAATCCTGACTGTCAGCCATAAGCAGATAGAAAGGATGGAAAGGATACAGAATGAAGCTATGCGCATTATTCTTGGATGTACAAGAGATACAGCATGCAGGGCGATGCGCTACCTTCTTGATTTTCCAACCATTGAAGAGAGAATGCAAGTTTGCAGGGCACGCGCCTACCTCAGAATTAACGCAAACACACAGCATCCACTGCATAGTGAAATTAGGAAGGTGAAGGGCAGCAGGTTAAAAAGAGGACGGTCGTGGATGGGTCAAGCCGAGGACATTCTTCAACAGGTGTGTTCACTTGAGGACTTAGAACCTGGCGAGGAGTGGGTGCAAGTGCCAACAGACTTCTGCACATCCTTTTCAGTTTGCATCCAACTAGATAGAAAATGCAGACAAGAAAATCCGGCTGCTGTTGAGGCTGAAGTACAAGCGTTGATTTTCGAGAATTCGCTAGACAGTGACGCGGTCATCTACACAGATGGGTCGGTCATCCGACATGTGAGAAGCTCATGGGCCTTTACAGCTCGGGCCGGAGGGAGAATTGTGAAGGAGGACTCTGGTGCTTTCACTGAAACCACAAGTAGCCTGACCATGGAAGTCATGGCAGTAAGTAAAGCAATAACATGGCTCGAGACACAGACATTCACTAGGGCTTGTTTCCTTAGCGACTCAATGAACATGATCAAGAGGATAGAGGAGGGGTCGATCCGAAGAGAATGGTTGCTGCCTCTGAAGCGGTCTCGGCTGGCAAAGATTAGTTTCATCTTCGTGCCAGGGCATGCGGGAGTACAAGGAAATGAGCGGGCTGACAAGCTCGCAGGTGAGGCTACTGTTGAGGGCGGACGCGCCATGGACCAGGCTGACATTCTGAATGCTCTACGAGAAGTGAGACTTTTGCAAGAACCAAGTGATGACTGTGAATCTACAACAATGGCCAGACTGCGAGAGCAGCAAATTAAAAGAGGGGTGGCCAAACAAGAACACTACGCAGGAAGCCAAAGAAGATTGATAAACCAACACAGAACTGGCGTCGTTAGCCGCTACACGCTGCGGGATTTGCTGAGGAGGGGATCCGAGCACTTATGGACTGAATGGTCCGATGTGCAACGAGGATGATCTGTCGACTAACTAACTAACTAACTGAGGTAGTGTTCAAACAGGTTGCGAATGTATGTGTAATGATTGGTGGTGTCTTTGATTTCTTGTGGAAGATTGTTCCACAACCAACTGAGCGGCAGAGTATGCTAAGCTTGTTTTATATAAGCCTATCCTAGGATTAGGGACATGAAGTATATTTAGTCGTTCGCTATGTCTTGCGTTATATTTAAACAATGGCTAAAGGTTTGCTTGGAGCATGTTGAAATAGGATTTTGTGAATTAGTTTAGCCTTATTAAAAAGTAGGCGTTTGTGGAGTGGCAGTAACCGAAGACGTTTATGTAGGTTAGAATTGTCATTAAGCTTTTCAGTATTAATTAAATGTACTGCCCTTTTCTGGAGTGAATGAAGGCGTTTTATTTTATTGATTTAGCGCAGCGATCCCAGATTGTGAAGCAATAATCAATATGTGTTTGTATATGGGAAGTATAGAATATCTTTCTTGTGTTTTCGTCAAGGACATTTTTATTTTATTTTGGCAAGTTGGTATACTTTTTTGGCTATTTGTTTAACGAGAGCATGAACATGAGAGTTCAAGGTTAGATTTTGATCTATGAGCCCAGTTAACAACACTATTTATTTCCTGTTGCAAGGATAATTCAAGCGCATTACGATCAATAGCGTTTGCATATGCTGTGCAGTAGTCTGCAAATGGATTGCAGGACGACGACATATATAAGGGAAGATCATTTATATAAATGGCAATTAACAGAGGGCCAAGAATAGACCCATGAGGTACTCCAATATTAATGGTAATGGCTTGAGATAAAGATTTATTGTGTGATACCACTTGTTTTCTGTCTAATAAAAACGATTTTTTTTATTAATGTCACTATATTAAAGCTTACTTTCATTGTTTCCATTTTTTTTTAAAAATTAGAATAGTATGATCTATCATTTCGAATGCTTTTCTAAAGTCTATATACACCGCTTCACATAGAGTATTGTTGTTAATATTTTGATGCCAGTTTTCTATATTTGTTAGAGCCGTATGACAAGAGTATTTTGGCCGAAATCCTGACTGACTGTCAACTATTTGTGGCGAACTAAGTGCTCTAGTGATGTTCTGTGTATGTGCTTTTCTAGCGGTTTGAATAGTGAGGATAATATGGAAATTGGCCTATAATTACCCATGAGACGCTCGACTAAGGAACCAGCTTTTAAATGAGGGTACACTTTAGCGATTTTAAAGGCTGATGGGAAGTGACCTTTGGTGAGACATTGATTATATATAAAAGTTAGTGACTCGCTGATCGCCGTGCAGCATTGCGAAGGATCCGATTACTGATTCCATCTAGTCCTGATGAGTTATTGTCTTTTTGGGTTACTGAGATGAGTAAATACTTCAGTGGTAGTCATAAGCGGTATGTTGGAGGGAATGTCTCCATAGCATTTGTTCTCACGGAATGATAATAATAAAGATATGTCATGAGGCGCATCTGGTATTGCAGACTTCAGTTGGTTTATATCGGACTGAAAGAATCTACTGAATTGATCACATGTAACCTGATTTGATGGTAATGATTGTGATGATTTGTGTTTGTTTGTCAAGGTATTAATTGCTTTCCATATGCCTTTAGTGTTGGTTTTATCTATTATTAAGTTCTTAAAATAGTTTTTCTTTTCTTTTCGAATAACATATTGAACTTTCTTTCTCAAACTACGGTACATAGTTATATTTCTATTTTTATGTGCCCTGTCTGTCTCTCATAATTTCAACTACCTCCTGTGTAATCCACGGGGGCTTAGCGTGATGTTTAACACGAATTTCCTTAAATGGAACATGCTTATCAAATATACTTAGAAAGGTCTTCAGTCAGTGGTCCAGAGCATCGTCTGGGTCAGAAAGCTGGTAAACATAGTCCAGAGATGAGTTGAGCAAGTCTTGTAAGAAGACGTCTGGATTGAAATTTTTGTAATTTCTATATTTTATACTTATATGTTTGTGTTTTGGAGTTTTGGTACCTCTTTTCGGCCACGTGCAACATACTGGGTAGTGATTGCCCATTTGCATTAATAGGTACAGTACATTCTGTGATGTTGTCAGCACACGTAGTATAAATATGATCTATAAGTGTTCAGATGATTTTGTTATTCTAGTGGCTTGTTTGACTAACTGTTGGAAGTTATATGACTCTATTATGTTTTCCCATGTTTTGTTTAATTTGTTAGTGTCTATGTTGAAGTCACCTAGCAATATTATTTCCCTCGCATTACTAAAGACTACATCCATCATAGTGGTCAAATTTTCATACCAGATATTTCCTGCACTGGGGTTTCGATAAAGATAGCCAACTACTAGCGGTATGCTATTTTGAAGTTTAACCTCAAGCCATACACACTCAATCTCACAGGTTTCAAAATAATGCGGTGGGCGTTAAGCGAGTTAGAAATATAAACTGCAATACCCGTCTCTTGTTTCTGATAGGGATCTCTTCTAATGGTTTTAAAACCTCTGATAGCGATGTTACAATATGAGATGTTACAATGTAATAAACTTTCGCTAACGCCGAACATGTGAAAATTTTGATTAAGTATAAGTGATAGTTCGGGCAGCTTCCCTAATAGATGGCAGATGTTTAAATGCTCGATTCTTAGCCCATTATGACTGAGCCAGTGTTTGTACTTATTAGACATTTTAACAATTGGTAATCATAATTTTTTTTTCAAAAACACAAAATGAATACTACTTAAGTCCCTTATAACAACACACACTCTAAAGTACAGAGAAACAGTAATATCTCTGTCAATTTACCAAAAATAAAAAATAAATACGTATACAGATCAGTAAGGATGAGCAGTGAAGACCCCCTCCCACTCACGGTATAAACACAATAAAATGTATTATAAAAGATATACAACTAAGTATCAATATATGTGACGTCAATACGAGTCAATGGTTATAGTCACACACAATCTAATACTTTACTATATAAAACAATAACCAAATATGCACATAAACGTTCTAGGAGAGGCTCTTTCTAGTACCGAGATCTGGTGTTGCTTTGTGCTAAGTTGCTAGTAAATACCTGGTTGTGTCAGTTGTTGGTACAGCGACATCATGAGTGCTCGACGAAGTGTAGCTGGACTATAACGTGTGAGGTGCAACCATTCTGGGTTACAATGAAATGGGTACTGTTGATGTCTCATGGATATATAATGACTACCAACTACAGCCTCTGGTTAGTGGCTAACAGGAGGTTGTAGTGGCACGTCGTTGTTGCTGAAAGTTAATTTCTTTCTGTTGAGAATAGGAAACATATCTTTATAATTATTACCCTCCTGTGTGATACGACGCATTATACGGACTTGGTGTGGTGGAAGTGTCTCGTCTGGCTTGGATTTCAGGTGCAGTGGTTATGAGTGGTCTGCGCACTTCTGGCCTATTGGTACTTGATGCGCCGGGAGTATGTCGCCCGGCTTGAGTTTCAGGTGGAGTAGCTAAAAGTGTCCGTCGCAATCCTGTATTGGATGTATGGTGTGTCCGTTCTGGATATTCGATATTTTTGGCGAGCAAGCTGGTGCCCAATGTAGACAAATGTAATTGATCATCATAAAGACACTTTTTTGGTGCACCAGCCTGTGAAGTGAATGATGGTGTGTTGTCGATGAACTGTGTGGTATGTTGGGAAGAGAATGCAGTACCCACCTTGGCCTACCAATGAAGTTAAGCTAAGAGGATGGGACTAGTTTCGTCTGGAGGGGATGGGTCTCTGGAAGCCAAAGTGCCCTATATTAGCTCAGGAAATCTAGGGGTTTCCCAGGAATTTTAATGACTTCCCTCCAAACTTTGCCTTCCCTAAAAGAGATACTTATTCAGCCCGTGAACCCCACCTGTGTCCATTTTCCCTTCTAGGTGAAATGTGTAAAAGAAAGTTTATATAATTTTAAGTTCTCTTTTATGAGTAACCTGGAACCTGGGTGCTTACAATAGTACAGGACGTTGCTGTCTATTCGTTGTTACCCAGCCACCTGTCGTTCCAGATTCTACAAATATGTGATGTAGTAAAGTTAACTAAACACATATATAAAAGTTTTTGTCACATCACAATGTACCCGACAAAAGAGGAAGTAAAAGTAAAATTTATTTATTGAATAAATGCTGTGGAAAAAAAAAGCAAGTGAAGCAATTCTGAAACATGTAAATTCAATCATTAAACCAAGAGATAATGTTAATAAGTCCTGTAAGGATCATTTAACTCCCATTTAATCCATGAATGATTCAGTTCAGATAGCCACAATGCTTAACCACAAAATCCTCCTATAATGTCTCTGAGCTACACATGATATTATGGGAATTTCCATGGATTGTGAAAAGGTTTGTAAAATTAAAAAGTCTCTACACACAAATAAGACTTGGAGTTGTTTGATAAGTGTTCTCATTCTATTGAATGTGATTGTTCTCAAGTTAGTATATGTTCAACTGAGTACAGTCTAGTTAATTCATTTAGTAAGGTGGTGGTAAGATAGGACTGGGTCTGACATGCTGGCTTTTGGAAAGATACCTAGAAACACCATGCACTAGAGTCTCTGGGAAATATTAGGTTGGCAGCTCCTCTGTGAATTGTTTTCTGTTAACATATTCTGGGTAACTAACCACTTAACGCAGTGTAAGAATCCCTAATTAGTTATCCAGCTATTCATTGGCATTGGTTCTGGTTTTGTTCTTCCTTCACTCAACTGTCTGTCCATCCATGTGATAAGTTGGTAATAATAGATCTGCAATGGATCTACTATAAGTCTGTGATAGATCTGCAATGGATCTGCAAAAACTGCTATATATCTATAATGGATCTGCAATCTGCACTAATCTGCAATAATCTACGATATCTGCGAACACCATCTTCCTCACCTATGGTGATCCTATTTATATATGTTCAACTGATGATAGTTCTTCTGTTAACAAGAATGAAAAGGGCTACAGACAGAAGTTACAGAAAGTAGAAGACTCAGGAAGTACCTACAAGTTAAGAGCTACAGTGTCTCTTCTTTGTACTGGTATCAGGCATCAGCAATTCATCTGGCAAGCTACCTCTTCTTCTGCTCTTGTACATAGTGATCTGTTTGAGCTTATGTTCTCACAGAGGACACAGACACAGAGAATAACAAGGCTAGTAGATGAGTGATGGAGAGTTCATGAAGTAATGCACCCAGCAAGATCTGATCATGAATAGCAATGGTACAGGGCAGGGTGATTATGCATATCATTCATATACACTCATGTTACCAATCAGAGCTGTCTCAGATGTTTAGTTTACCTAGTTACTTTTCCTGGTTAGTCCTTCTCTCACTTCTTCTGTCATTACCTTTACTTACTTCTTCCAACACTGGGGTGATTCTTCTTCTTCTTTCGTTCGCTTCAAATATGTCTATATCTGCAATGTCGTCTCTTGCATGAATTGAACTGTTTTTTTCAGTTCACACAGTGGTCCATAGAGTTTATCTTCCACTGTCGTCTCTCTAGGCCAGAAGGTTTGCCTAGATATGTTATATTTTGGGCAGTCTTGGAGTATGTGCTCTGCTGTCTGCGACGCCAATCCACATGTGCACATGGCTGTTTCACCAATCTTGAATTTTGTATACATGTGGTTGCGTAATCTATTGTGTCCTGTTCTGAGGCGCAGAATAATGACTTGTTCTGGTCTGTCCATAATGTGGTAGTCATCTTGAGCAGGTTTTGGTGGCTTTCTGACTGATTTGATCATTCTTTTCTTTTGGTGGTATGTAACGGGCACATCAGGCTGTTCCTCTTTGGCTCCTTCCTTAGCCAATTGATCAGCTCTGTCGTTTCCGGGTACTCCACAGTGGGATGGTATCCACTGTATGGTGACTTTATGCTGACTGCTAAGTTCAGTAAGTAGTGTCCTTAGTACTGGCAATTTCCCAGAGAGGAGCGCCTCGAGTACTGATTTTGCATCTGTTAGTAGCACCACAGGTTGTGTACCATTGCTGTTATTTAGTAATTTCTCTGTTGCTATCTTGATTGCCTCAATTTCGGCATCATAGTTATGGCAGTACTTTCCTGTCGGTACTCTGGCTGTGTCCCTAGTATTATTTGGGTATTCTATGTACACTCCCGCTCCTCCATTTCGAACAGCATTTTGTGCTGACCCATCTGTGTAGACTCGGATCCAGAGGTCCTGTGGGTATTCTTCATCAAGGAAGCTGAGAGTGGCTGTTCTGCGCTGCACACTGTTCTGTTCTTCCTTGTCAAATATTCCTCTCACTTTTGTCTGGATTTGTAACGATAATCTGTGCTCATCTTTCCATGGAGTTCGCTCTGGAATAGTTGTTAGGGGGATACCAACTGTGGGCAGATCAGTGATAATTCCCATGCTAGTTAGAAGTGATGATGCATGAAAGCATATTATGTGTTGTTCCTTTACTTATTTCTTCAAACAGGGAAGTGATTTAATAAAATACATTCTACAAGTTGAATCAAACAATAATGTAAAGAAGCATAAAATTAATATTTTCACTCATAAGTTAATACAATGATTAACATGTCTCTGTTATGAATATGGAGGTGTGGGTGAAGTATTCATTGTGAACATTCACACTGCCTCTCATTCATTAACACAACATATATACAGAGTGATGGAGAGATGAGATGGCACAGTACAACTCATTCTCTCAATCTAACACCAATCTTCTTCTTCTTCGTTCACTGGAGTGCCTGGACTGGGCTGTTAGCCTGACTGCAGTCGATTAGAATGCTAGAAACAGTGGTGATCATTTCACAACTCGTTCGAATCACAGCAGTATAAAACGCTGGACCTGTCATTGATGCTAATCAGTCATACAACACAATCTTTCTTCACACCACGGACGTAGAAAGACAAGAGGAAGAGCACTTTCATTCCCCCTTCTCTCATTCTCGTGTGTTGAAGATTGGCTGTGGATTTAAAAAGGGGGCAGTGGTCGGCACAGAAATCATAGCTTGTCTTTGACTAAACCTGCTCTGAATGCAATCAGAAAGCTAGAAGGGTTTAGATTTTAGGATAGCGATCTGGGCTTAGACGTGCCCCTTCTCACAGCTTAGATATAATGTTTGTACAGCACTTCTCTTGGAAACTGAAGATAGATGGTGTCAGATATTCTCTAGACAGTGGTGGCGGAATTTAGCTATTACCCGGGAAGGGAGAGAAGTGGCGGCTATCTTCAGATGGAAGAATTTTTATTCTTTCATGCTGGAACCTTCATACACACAACTCACATACACAAAGCTTTACCTGACACATAAGTCAGATACGTATCTGTTATACAGAGGCAATCCAACATGAATCAGGCGAGGGACATACAAGTTCTAGATGCTCCATACGAAAAACACAATCGGCTTCCATGAAGATCTGACTGTATGTGCCAGATCAAGGCGTTCTTCTTCCCAACAGCCCTTGCGGCGACGCTATTCTTGTTAAGACAATCAATGGTTTTACAAGATTCGAACACCTGATCTGTCCATCATTGTGTGGCACTTCTATTCTTAGCAGTGATGCCACATTCCTAACATTCCAATGCTCTCTTGTGCGGACACTTTTGTAGAAAATTGTGGTTCGAAGCAGTGATGTGCAGTGGTGTAACGAACTGAGGGCGCAATATGCGACAAACTGTATCTTGTTTTGAGAACAGAACTTCTGCAAAATGTTGTTATTTATGTCAGCTAGACGGCGCTGGAGTCCATAACTCGGTGATATGATGGAGGAGAAAAAAATGGACGAGTTAGGAAAAGTGTGACGTAATCCGTTCAAGAGTGCCAGCAGTTGAAGCCCTGTGATTTGTTGGTTGTTCATGATGTCGTTAATAACAATATGTACGCTTGATTTTCTAACGTTGTGATTTACACACAACCTGCTGATCTTGTCTGTTAGCCGGTCAATACCAGCCCCAGGCAGTGCGATTATGGAAACAATGCCTTTGTCTGAAGTGGCCATCCGGTCGCTGTATAAACCTTTCATTAAAGAATCGCCTAGTATAATGTGTGCACAGTCGGGTCGTGTTGTCTGTACATGTTGGTTGGCAGCACGTCTCGCCCGTTGTTTCATCTATTTCCGATTATCAGCAGTCTTTATGTCTCCATGTGGTTCTCCCGATGTATCTTGTAGGCATGTGTTGCCCGTTGGCAGCATGTTAAAGCATTGTATGTTTTCTGGTTATTTTTCTTGCAGCACTTCGAACCTATTGCTTATTTTGACGTCAATGGGGTAGACTGCTTGTTGTTGTTTATCTTCCTCTGCGCATTGAGGTGTTTGTTGTTGGTTATCTTCCTCTGCGCGTTGGGGTGTTTTCATAGTAGTTATCTGTTCTGGGTGGGGCTGAGCTTCCACAAGATTTCCCAAGGATGAAGCAGTTACTTGGGAATTACACGCTTCTTCGGTTTGGTCGGTAGAGGACACATTCTATAAGGTTTGGACTGTTTTTCTCAGCAACAAATTTTCATCTCGCAGGAGCGCGACTTCTATCTTGAGATCATTGTTATCACTACTTATCTTGCTGTTTGCTTCAATGTTAGTTGAAACAGTGACAATGAGAGCCTTTAGTGATTGTTCTAGTTCCTCAATGCGCTGTTTAAAGTCGCACGAATGTCCATTGATAGTTAAGATGTTATTGTTATCTGAGGCAGGTACTTCTTCAACCGTGTCAATGGCCAAGAGCACAGGTGGGTTGGCAGGCTTCGTCGTATGAATCAATTGTTAGCTAATGTGCTGTCTACAGCTGTGGTCGCTGGCTGTGTAGATTCGGTGAATGACTGTATCGAGTTTTCAAGCTCGACAAAGTCTAATTTTAGCCAAGAATTAAAGTTTTCAACATTTCCCTGTGCCATAAACTTATTCTTCGAGTGATACAAATATATCGTAATCACTGGCGTCGTAATCAGGTCTTCGACATGGGTTCCACGCTTATATTGTCTGGGTTCAATTTGTTCAAGCGTGTAGTAGTTAAGAATACAAGTTCGGAATGTCTCATAATGTAACGTGTTGTTGAATGATACCGTAAAACATTGACCTGAGTTGGCATGTTTGACGACTAGGCCAGCGGGATTCATACACCTGAGTAGCTTGTTCTTGACTGCCTTCTTTTTGTTTAGTGTGTAAGTTTTATTGACAGCCAATCGTAAACCGGAACAAGTCCCTTCACCGGTCACCGCCAATAGAGAGCCGTCTCCTTCTGCTGACATTATTGCATCATTTTATGCCCCCCTGAGCTTGAAGAATGCAGCAATAGCATTGTAACTCTAGACCGCCGTGGGCAATTTGAAGTCCCGTGTAACGGTTGGTTGGTTCTGAGACGTCTTGTGCACTTGACTGGTTTAAATTTATTAGTGTTCAACTATCACTTGAAATGAATATTGTATATAACATATTTTTGCGATAATCAACACTTGCATTGATCTAAAAAGTATTTAACCACATCCACTGAATCACAACGAGCACATTGATATAAAACACCATAATAGGTGAATTCAGCTGATAGCAATAATAATCCGAGGGAGAATCCTTTCTGTGCACTCTCTGTTACTACAGTGTCCAACAATTGTTGTAGGTCTGTTACACACACACACACACACACACACACACACACACACACACACACACATATATATATATATATATATATATATATATATATAACAAACAGGCTAATGAAACTAGAACATTATATACAACAATAAGACAGAGACAAACAGCTTTCCTCGGTTATGTGATGAGAAGAGAGGCATTGGAGAACATCGTAACAACTGAAAAGATCGAGGGGAAGAGAGGCAGAGGTAGACCAAGAGAAGTGATGCTGGATGGATTGAGACGGTGGCATGGAGGAATATCAGCAGCAGAGTTGATCCAGGAAACAAAAGACCGAGATCTATGGAGAGCCATGAACGCCTACGCCAGCCGGCACGGCACTTGATGATGATGATGATGATGATGATATATATATATATATATATATATATATATATATATATATATATATATATATATATATATATATATATATATATATATAAACCAGCTCTGACAGTCTGTAATGTGTAATAGCTGTCAACAGACATGAAACAATGCCTCTCAGTAGTATGCAGGCACTGTCCCTCAGTGGTATTCAGACACTGTCTCTCAGTGGTATGCAGACACTAGCTCTTTAGCAGTAACGCTGGTTAGGCCTGCGTGATGTGGTGTTCTCTGAAAAACGCTGAAGCAGATCTACCCAAAGTTAACTGACTGAAAAATAGCATGACAAGGTTGAATACTTTGATGTAGCGTTTGATCATAGCCTTTCATTAAACAAGCAGCGTGATCACATTATGCATACATGTAATCTTATTTTACCTTCACTGGATAAATAACTACTTCTTATAAGGTTATGATGCTATTTTTACTCTTCTGTGATTACCCTATCCTGTTTGCGATTGTGGCCCAGTAATATTCACAGTAATTCGGAAGAAAAAGAAAAAATATTTTAAGAACTTAATAATAGATAAAACCAACACTAAAGATATCCATCCATCCATCATGTGCCATGCCGATAAGCGTGGGCGGTCATGTTCTGCCATCTCACTCGATCACCAGAGTCGTGGATCAGCTCCGTGTTTCTGTCTCGACCATGCCACAAGGCCAAGCCATCCAGGTAGTTGCTTCTAGGTCTTCCCCTTGGTCTGTTCCCCTCGATCTTACCAGTTGTCACAAAATTCTCCAATCCATTTCTTCTCATAACATGCCCAAAAATATTTGACTGTCTACCTCTAATTTCTCTAATCAATTTACGATCTTCATTTGTTTCTTGAAGGACTTGTTCATTGGTCTTTCTGGCTGTCCATGGTATTCTTTGCATTTTCCTCAGAAACCACATCTCTACAGCCATCAGATGTTTTTCAGCCTGACTGCTCATTGTCCACGCTTCACATCCATACAAAAGTACAGGTTCAATGTAGCATCTCAACACTCTTTTTCTCGTTTCAATTCACATCTTTTTATTGGTCAATATGTTTTTCATCTTGCTAAAGGCTACTTTTGCCATTGCGATTCTTGTTCTAATCTCTTCAAGGCATCTCCCATCAGATGTTATTACTGTTCCGAGATAATTGTACCTGCTCACTTGTTGAAGAATATTCCCATTTACTTGTATATTACATTGTGGTATTTCGTCCTTCCTAGTGACGACCATAATCTGTGTCTTTTTACAATTTAATTCTAACCCTAGTTGTTCACTGTGTGTAACAATCGCATCTACTAAATTTTGCAGGTCCTGTTCATTGTCTGCAATCAAGACTGTATCATCTGCATATCTAATGTTATTGATGCATCGTCCCCCAATGTTGATTCCTTCCATATCTTCAATATTTCTGAAAATACTTTCACTGTACAGGGAAAACAGATCTGGAGACATTACACATCCCTGTCTCACACCCCTTTTAATAGGCTGATATTGGCTTACTTCATTATCAACTCTTATGGCAGCTTGTTGTTTCCAATATATGTTTTTTACAAGTCTAAGATCTTTTCCATCAATTTGTAGATCTTCAAGCATCCTTATCATGTTGACATGTCTCACTTTATCAAAAGCCTTTGTGTAGTCAATAAAGCAAAGGTGTAGATCTTTGTTTACTTCTATAGAACGTTCGATTATGTTTCTCAGTATATACACAGCATTTACTGTACCCTTGCCTTCCACAAACCCACATTGTTCTTCTCCTATTTCAGGTTGTATATATGGAAAGCAATTAATACCTTGACAAATAAACACAAATCATCACAATCATTACCATCAAATCAGGTTATATGTGATCAATTCAGTAGATTCATTCTGTCCGACATAAACCAACTGAAGGCTGCAATACCAGATGCGCCTCGTGACTGTGACATATATGTCAACATCTCGCAGTCTTTTCCAGCAGACGTTGCTAGGACACGCTATCTGAAGAGTAGAGGCTATTAAAAAGCCCGACGGGAGAATTAACGAAACGAAATTTCGTTTCGTTTTAAGAAATGATTGGCCGCGCCCCGGAAACACAGGCTTAATCTAGACAAAGGCTTGGTAGACAAAGCGGTCTGGTCAATCGCCATGTTTCTCCAACGGTAGCGGGTGACCCATTGTTAATGGGTTAATTATTAGCCCACTTATTCTCTGCGTTTTAGGTGAGCATTATATTATATACAACATATCATGTTATGTATTAGGATAAATGCTTTGAGGCAACTAATATCATGATTGAAGTTGTGTGTGTGAAAATTAGGAGAATCGCTTTCATTGAAATGTTGGTTTACGTCACACAGCCTGGACATCGCCATGTTGTCCAGTCAGCCTTCATAAAGCTTACAATATAATCTTGCTATGAGTCATTCTTCTGAGATGATTTTGTGAACTTACTTTATTCCTAAATACTTATTTTTCACAACTGGTCTCTGTGTTATAAAGTGTTTTTTTCCTGAGTGCTTATTTTGTATTTCTGCTCTTATGATGGAGAAATATTACTATCTCACATTTGTGTACAACTTTAATATAGGTTGTTAGATAGATAAATAGATAGATAGAGAGAGAGAGAGAGAGAGAGAGAGAGAGAGAGAGAGAGAGAGAGAGAGAGAGAGAGAGAGAGAGAGAGAGAGAGATATTCTCGCTTGACTTTTTCATGCACTTAGGAGTTAATCTTTTGTTTACCTGGTTGTAAATACACAGAGATTGTCTTGTAGTCCTTTTTCATAAATGATGTTACGGGATTTTCATGTGGTATGATATACATACTCTCAAGTGTATGGGAAAAGATTCCCATGATTTCTCTTTTATGAGTATTTTACCTTTTATGCTCATGATTGTTACTGCTTAATGCTGTAATAAATGCTGTTATAAGATTGTCATTTGGTATGATATATCTATATATAATCTCAAGGGAGTTGGAAATGACACCATGCTCTTGTGTTTTTACTTTGAGATGTTGGGTAATACCCACTAGAGAGTTCATACCATGTTTAGTAAAAGACTAACAAGGTTTTCTGTTATTCATCATATGTATATTCTATTCATGATGTTACTGTTGGAGTAGATCTTTTAACCCCCCCCCTCCCCACTGGGGACAAACACATGATGATGATGATGATGATGATGATGATGCAGGAGGAGATGACTGATTGGTAGCTAGCCTTTTTGCCATTTGTCAGTGGTAGTCACATAATGCTGTTTGTAACTATGGAAAGGAGATTTATGAATTGTTTACATGAGGACATTGTCTCAGGAACTTTTTCCATGATGTGACAGCGGTACTATCAAAAGATGTTTGCATATTTAGGAGGTGAAGAAAACCTCCCAGGAAGCTCCAGTATCAGTCAAGAAGAGATGCACCTTTTGAGTAGATATCTTACTCACTTTTGGAGTGGGTCAAAACTCTACAGTAGGCGACAAGTGCTAGGGAACTAGCTACACTTTTTTTTTCTTCTTCCCTTTTGTTCCCTCTATTTTTAATTATGATACACTGTTATTCATCATATATATGTATAGTTTATTATGATACATTGTTATCCAAGTTTGGATTGTATAACTAATCTATATCAACCCTGTTCTTCTTCACTATACAGCGCTAGAGATGGCAGTGGAGTATTGGCTCTAGTCACCATGCTTGGCACTGGATTTATAGTCAACTTGTTTGGATTTAGAGGCAGGAAACTGGGATATCAGCCTCCTCTAATATTCTACAAAGAGTGCTGGTTACTGCTACTCACCCTGAACCTGAATGTCAATGCCTGGATACGTAACGGATTTTGAATATGCGGAAGTGGATTCCCTACCTCTGGGAACTTACAGACGGTGTTAAGCTTTTCAATGTCTGCAAAGACATGAGGCATGCCTGGCCTAGGTGGATACAGAGTATAACCTCTTCTAAAAGTCACCGCCTAATTCCACATTCAACTGTCATATTCCAGAGGCTCATGGATAGTCTGGAATTCACCATCATTTACCAGTATGGATTTACCAACTGATTGTGTGAACTCCCAGCTTCCTTTGAATCTTCTCACCCATCATATCCCAGACATGGATAATCAAGCACATTACCAACTCCCGTCAATCAAGTCGTATATTCAACTGAAGAAAGAATAACCTACATCTTAACCCAGAGAAAGGGGCTGGAATATTCATGCCCAATTCAAGTTAGTTCTGTCAGGAAATTCTAATGGATTATGTGATGTCACTCCTCATCCAAAGAGATACTGAAAGTGTTTGTGCCTGATCCTGATCGAATCAATCACATGGACTCCTGTGTGTCACGCCACGCCAGAACGCTTCAGACTTATTTATACCTGTCTGTTATATCACCCTGGAATGCTCCTAGCCCAGTGACTTAGCAACTGTGACTTGAGAGATTACAGTATATCCACATTGGATTCATATGGATTACTCCTACATGTTTTTCGCGATGGATATATGATCCAGAAGTGAAAGTTCTGTGTGTATGTGTGTGCAATCCCCAATTTTCTGAATAGGTGGATATATGCAAAGCAGCTGTTTTCCTGGATTATAGAGAGTGTGATTATGGCCAGACTTTTTCTAGTGGATATTGAAGGAGAGGGAGTCATCATCAGACCCATAGGATAGTTCTAGAGACAGATTAGATAGATTTTCTTTATCTATTTCTTTGTATGGATTATTTACTGTTTTGTGTTTGACACATGTATTTGATGTGAACCTTTTTTGGGGAAATATTTTTGGGGACTTCTGTTTTGGGTATACTCTGTGTGCATTGCCTGAAATATGATAATTTTTCATGTCCATGTCACCATATTGTAGCCAACAGGGTTTTCCAGAACCCAAATGTTTTCCACAATACAATTGTTTGTTTGTTTGGTTTAACCAAGCCTTGCAGTTACTTCATTGTTAACCTGTTGTTCCAAAACTGATGTTTATAGTCCAGTTATTGTTACTGTTATGTGATACAGTGAGTTATGGTTACTGTTATGTGATACAGTGAGTTATTGTACTGTTTTTGTCGAACAATGGCTGTTTTCCTCTGTCATGTAATCCAGTTGTTGCGTCTAACATTGGTTGTTGTCCCTCTGTTGTATAATACTGTGGATGTGCATGACAGTGGATACTTGTCAATGTTTATATATATGTGGGAGATTAAAGGTGGGGCGGGGCACTTACACATAGACACACCTTCTGGGTAGAGTGATTAGTACTCGGGTGTCTGTGGTAGAACTTCCCTGATCTCCCAGCCTTCTATGGGAAACATTTCTTCTATGTTAGTGTTGAACTTGCACCCTTTTCTGCCTTGTTCAATACTTGGGGGTTACGAGCCAATATATTAATTCCTATAGAGGGCGTGTTTGGGTTTTAGACCCCATTCATACTGAATACCCCTAGCGAAACTTGTCCTTATTCTATTTTATTATATTTACCACCCTACAGTGACATATCTTTATTATCATTATTCTGTGAGAACAAATGCTATGGAGACATTCCCTCCAACATACCGCTAATGACTACCACTAAAGTATTTACTCATCTCAGTAATCTAACAAAAACAATAACTCATCAGGACTAGATGGAATCAGTAATCGGATCCTTCGCAATGCTGCACTGGCGATCAGCGAGTCACTAGCTTTTATATATAATCAATGTCTCACCAAAGGTCACTTCCCATCAGCCTTTAAAATCGCCAAAGTTTATCCTCATTTAAAAGCTGGTTCTCTAGACGATCGTCTCATGAGTAATTATAGGCCAATTTCCATATTATCCTTATTATCCAAACCGCTAGAAGAGCACATCCACAAAACAACATTAGAGCACTTAGTTCGCCACAAACTAATAGTTGACAGTCAGTCAGGACTTCGGCCAAAATATTCTTGTCATACGGCACTAACAAACATGATAGAAAACTGGCGTCAAAATATTAACAACAATACTCTATGTGGAGCGGTGTTTATAGACTTTAGAAAAGCATTCGATATGATAGATCATACTATTCTAATTAAAAAACTAGAAACAATGAAAGTAAACTTTAATATAGTGACATTAATAAAATCCTTTTTATTAGACAGAACGCAAGTAGTATCACACAATAAAGCTTTATCTCAAGGCATTACCATTAATATTGGAGTACCTCAGGGGTCTATTCTTGGCCCTCTGTTATTTGACATTTATATAAATGATCTTCCCTTAAATTTGTCGTCGTCCTGCGATCTATTTGCTGATGACTGCACAGTATAAACAAACGCTATTGATCGTAATGTGCTAGAATTATCCTTGCAACAGGAAATAAATAGTGCAGTTAACTGGAGTCATGCAAACCGCACGCAAATTAACATTTCTAAAACAAAGTCTATGTTAACAGGAACCAGGCAAAGACTTCACTCGCTAAACTCGCAGAGAAGTCAACAGCTGCATATTTGTAGCATGCCTATAGAAAGTGTAACCGAGCACAAGGCACTGGGTCTTATCATAGATCAAAATTTAATCTTTGACTCACATGTTCATGCTCTAGTTAAACAAATAGCCAAAAATGTATACCAACTTGCCAAAACTAAAAATTTCCTTGACGAAAACACAAGAAAGATATTCTATACTTCCCATATACAAACACATATTGATTACTGCTCCACAGTCTGGGATGGATGCTCCAAATCAATAACAAAACGCCTATATTCACTCCAGAAAAGAGCAGTGCGTTTAATTAATGGTGAAAAGCTTACCGACAATTCTAACCTACATAAACGTCTTCGGTTACTGCCACTCCACAGACGCCTACTTCTTAATAAGGCCAAACTAATTCACAAAACCCTATTTCAAAATGCTTCAAGCTACCTTTGGCTTTAAAAGCAAACACACACACACACACACACACACACACACACACGCACGCACGCACGCACGCACGCACACACACACAAAGTGAATACAACTTACGTCCCTTATTACAATACACACTCTAAAGTACAGAGAAACAGTAATATATATGTCAATGTATAAAAATACGTACACAGATCCGTAAGGAAGAGCAGTGAAGACCCCACAACTCACAGTAAAAACACAATTAAAAGTATTATAAAAGCTATACAGCTAAGTACTATCAATTAATGTAAAGTCAAAAGAAGTCAATGTTTGTAGTTACATATAACTTAATACGTTACTAGATCAAGTAATAACCAAATATGCAGATAAAGGTTCTAGGAGAGGCTCTTTCTTGTACCGAGATCCGGTGTAGCTTTGTGCTAAGTTGCTATTAAATACCAGATTGTGTTGGTTGTTGGTATAGCGACATTATAAGTGCTTGACGAAGTGTAGCTGGGCTATAACGTGTGAGGTGCAACCATTCTGGGTTACAATGAAATGGTTACTGATGATGTCTCATGGGTATGTAATTACTAACAACTACAGCCTCTGATTGGTGGCTAACAGGATGTTGTGGTGACACGTCGTTGTTGCTGAGAGTTGGTTCCTTTCTGGGGAGAATAGGAAAAATATCTTCGTAATTATTACCCTTCTGTGTGAAAGACGACGTATTGTACTGACTTGGTGTGGTGGAAGTGTCCCGTCTGGCTTGGATTTCAGGTGCAGTGGTTATGAGTGGTCTGCACACTTCTGGCCAATTGGTACTTGATGTGACGGGAGTATGTTGTCTGGCTTGAGTTTCAGCAGTAGCTAAAAGTGGTCGGCGCTATCCTCATTAGATGTATGATGTGTCCGTTCTGGATATTTGATATTTTTGGCAAGCAAGCTGGTGCCCAATGGATGGAAGGCGAGACCCGATTCGCACCCACGAACGTTTGAGTATTGTTTATGGAGATTCAACACTGGATGTTAGCACTGTCCGACGTTGGGTTCGTCTTTGTGACGAACATGAAGAAGGTAAATCCTCACTGGCTGAAGCAAAGCGGACTGGCCGTCTGTCAACCGCATTGACTCCCCGCATCGTTCATCGAGTTGATGACATCATTCGTGGTAACCGTCTCCTAACGCTGGATGAATTGTGTTCCATGTAGTAAAGACAGCGCCCAGACCATCATTAAAAACCTGGGTTATTCAAACTTTTTCACTTTGAGGACACTGAGACTCTTAAACGCGCCGTACGTCAGTGGTTTAGGAAAAAGGACACAATTGTTAAGGTGCATAGAGAAATACGTCTTTTAAGAACAGACTTAGGGCTTAATTTCAATGTGAATTTTGTCTGTTGTCTTTTTTTTTTTTTTTTTTTTTTTGGCCTAGTGAGTGAAATTAAGAATTACGAGGCATTACTTATTGACCGACCCTCGTAACAATAGGAAATACAAAGAGGTATGTGTAGCTCCTGCATCTTTTCGTTTGTCTCCCTCGCGTAGGTGTTAACGTCTTTCTACGTAACCCCGTACATTCTCGTCAGTAACGTAGCTACGCGAGAATCGGCAGCGGTTCGCGCCGCGCTGGTACCTTACGGGGGTATATGAGCCGATCGCTCAAAAGCAATGGCAAACTACTGAGCGTAATATTGCCTAGTACATCAACAGCAGCTGAAAAACGCTGGTGTTGACTGCAACGTCCTGCATGGGAAATGCAACACACACACAAATAACGCATGCTTAACTGTTTGTATTTCCTTCTGTCACCTAGATCTCCCTTCGTCTGTATCTGTCACCTAGCTCTCCCTTCGTCTGTATCTGTCGCCTAGATCTCCCTTTGTATCTGTCACCTAGCTCTCCCTTTGTCTGTATCTGTCACCTAGCTCTCCCTTCGTCTGTATCTGTCACCTAGCTCTCCCTTCGTCTGTATCTGTCACCTAGATCTCCCTTCGTCTGTATCTGTCGCCTAGATCTCACTTTGTCTGTATCTGTCACATAGCTCTCCCTTTGTCTGTATCTGTCGCCTAGCTCTCCCTTCGTCTGTATCTGTCACCTAGCTCTCCCTTCGTCTGTATCTGTCACCTAGATCTCCCTTCGTCTGTATCTGTCACCTAGCTCTCCCTTCGTCTGTATCTGTCACCTACTCTCCCTTCGTCTGTATCTGTCACCTAGATCTCCCTTTGTCTGTATCTGTCACCTAGCTCTCCCTTCGTCTGTATCTGTCACCTAGCTCTCCCTTCGTCTGTATCTGTCACCTAGCTCTCCCTTCGTCTGTATCTGTCACCTAGATCTCCCTTCGTCTGTATCTGTCACCTAGATCTCCCTTTGTCTGTATCTGTCACCTAGCTCTCCCTTCGTCTGTATCTGTCACCTAGCTCTCCCTTCGTCTGTATCTGTCACCTAGCTCTCCCTTCGTTTGTATCTATCACCTAGCTCTCCCTTCGTCTGTATGTCACCTAGCTCTCCCTTCGTCTGTATCTGTCACCTAGCTCTCCCTTCGTCTGTATCTGCCACCTAGCTCTCCCTTCGTTTGTATTTGTCACCTAGCTCTCCCTTCGCCTGTATCTGTCACCTAGCTCTCCCTTCGTTTGTATTTGTCACCTAGATCTCCCTTCGTCTGTATCTGTCACCTAGCTCTCCCTTCGACTGTATCTGTCACCTGGCTCTCCCTTCGTCTGTATCTGTCACCTGGCTCTCCTTATCTGTATCTGTCACCTAGCTCTCCCTTCGTCTGTATCTGTCACCTGGCTCTCCCTTCGTCTGTATCTGTCACCTGGCTCTCCTTATCTGTATATGTTACCCATTGAACGATTTGACTCCGATCTGATGAAAATTTGAGCACTTATATATATATATTTTTTTTTTCTTCAAATTTTCGTCTGTATCTGTCACCTGGCTCTCCTGATCTGTTACCCCTTGAACGAGCAATGCTAAAATTTGCGACTCCGATTTGATGAACATTTGAGCACTTATAACCACAACATCTAGCTTAAGAATGGAGGTTGAGGCAGTCAGTGCAGCTTTCCTCTGGCTGGAGAATACGATACACACACACACATCGTGATTGTAACTGACTCAGAAAGCATGCTGAGTAGGGTGAGGACAGGCAAGCTTCGTGCAGAGTGGCTTGCTTCGCTTCGGAGGTCACGGGTAGCAAGCATCACCTTGATCTTTTCTCCTGGGCATGCCGGTGTGTTGGGGAATGAACAGGCGGACAGATTGGCTGGCTCGGCAAAACTTGGTAGAGTATTGATGCATGACAACGTGACGTCATTTCGCACTGCGAGCGCTAACAAGTCAAGTCGCATTATTCTGTCAAGAAGCCTGATCAGCGGGAAAATGTCACGTTGAAAATCCAACAACAAGAAACACGCTGTTGCCAAGATGTGCAGCGTGGGAGCCGACAACAAGAAGAAGAACGTCGAGAGCCCACCTGCTAGCTGCATCAAAGAGCCTGATAGTGATACTACAGCCATTACTGAAGCTACTACGAGGGAGAAGATTGACAGCCCAACACAGTCAAGAACCAAGACAGCAGAGAAGAAGGAGGAGAAAGACACCAGAGTCGGAAACACCGACTCAAAGACAGTCAGATGGGTTGTCAAGAGGATTCCCGTGGAGCTGACAGATGAAGAAATCCTGAAGCAGCTACGTGAAGAGAATCTTCACAACCGAGTCTTGAAGGCGGAGCGGCTTCTCACCTACTCCAAGATACCTACAACCCTGGCAGTGGTGACATCGGAGGGCAGCGAAATGCCGACCACAGCATCACTCAACAAGAGACTGCAGCAACCAGAGAGATTCATACCAAGAATCACGCAATGTTCAAAATGCCAGAGGGCCGGTGTCGCAGTAAGACGGAAATCTGTCGATACTGCGCCGATCACCACGCCTTCAAGGAGTGTCCGCTGGCCAAGCTGGACACGGACTTCCGAGCTCCTAACAACAGAAGAAAGTGCGCCAACTGTCTGGGCAAACACGGAGCAAGATACCTGGGCTGTCCGTACCTGCAGAGACACAGAGACGTCTTAAAGATCGCCATCATCACAAAGACACAATTCAAGGAAGCAATGCAGAGGGGCGAGACAGCCACGGGTATAGCACAAGCTGAAAGAGATCAACTTCAAAAGCAGATAGACGAGTTGAAGAAACAAGTCAAGGCACTGCTGACGACGACTCCGACCAGCGATAATGAGAAGCTGCTGGCCGACATGAAAGAAATCCAGCTCAACATCAAACAAGAGATTCAGCGCATGGCTGAGATAAAGAAGGAGAACGAAGAAATCCTACAAATTATCAAGACCGAAAAAGAACTGCATAGAGCTGAAATGGAACTCTTTCAAAACAAACCAACAGAAGCCACACAAGAACTCACAGAAAAACCGCAAGAAGAAACCCAAGAGACCGAGTCTGAACAGCAAGCGATCTCTGAAGGAGGCACAGAATACCCAGTCGACAAGGAGGAACTCAAGCGCCAGGAATTCAGAAGGCGCTGGGAAGAAAAAGAAAAGAAGAAGCCTAAAAAACTCCGGGGGAAACCGATGATATACCCATTAGTACACTACAACTGTGAGGCCGACTTCGAGTACTATATCGAGGACGGTGAAATCATCCCATGGCTGACCACGGAGGAAGAAAACGCTAGGCAGCAGATACGCAAACGCAACAGTGAAAACTGTTTCCCCAAGGAGGAAAGAGAAAACGTCGAAAAGCTCCTACAGAAAATGCACAAAAGAATACCAAATAAAATGTCCTTTTAAGGACTGCAACCAGTCAAGCCTGGAGCCTGCACCAACAACGAAAACAAAAGGAAACATGCACAAAGGACAGCCGCCGACCTATCCCCCAGCTGGAGTGTGATCACGAAAAGTCCTTATAAGGACTGCAGCCAGACGAGCCAGGAGCCTACGCCTACACCAACAAAGAAAACCATAACAACAGAAGAGCACAAAGGATAGCCGCCGACCACTGCTGACGTCACAGACACAAACGCTACATAACCAGTCCGAGATAGGACTCACAAGACAAGAATTAGGGTGAATAAACCCACAAAAACCACGATCCTCAATTATAACCACAGCTGATGAAGCAGGTTAGACGAGGACGAATTTGGAATTTTTGTTTTTGAAATGGAATCGGAATCGGAATCGGATGCATGACAAAGCATATGTGGTTGCGGCCTTGTGGGAGCACGTGCACACCTCGGAGGAGTAAATGGATCACCATGGTCTGACAAGAATGCGACAGTGAGGAGTGACGAGGGGACCTGGCCGATGCTCGACGCTCAGAGGAAAGACGAGACGGACATATAATCAGATTGCTACTGGAACTATTGGGGTCGGAACTCTTCGCTGGCTTCTGAGAATGGGGACGGAGCGCTTATGGGAATGCCCCGAATGCTGTGATGTCGGTTCCTAAATCAATCAATCAATCAATGAGCACTTATAATGTTAAATTCGCCGGTTATGCCACGATCGCAATAAAACCGAAAACATTACAGGGAACTATATTTCGCGTCCGTTTGAAACTACTACACCTCTGAACTGTTGTTTGTACCGGTAAATCTGAAGTTTCTTTCAAAGAGGTAAATAGATCTGCAAATTATGTTTTATATAGCAGTATTTCAATGTTTTAATACGAATAATTAAATGAAGCATCCATTTTTACTTATATTTTACAAATTTAGACAAATGAAGAGTAGTAATAACTCCAAAACCAGAATTTAATTACAAACTCGTATGCTGCATCTGTGTGACACATCATGGCGGGAACTGGCCGATGACCTTACGACGATTTGTTATGGCGATTTAAAATTATGATAAAATATTCACGACCAACTTTATTGAAAAGGAACGCACGTTGAACCCGTTGTTGTTTATATCTGGAGGCCATATCAATGTATTATCTCTGTAATGCCATCGATCCATCTTGACTTGTTTTACTTAACTGTTTGTTACTATTTACTATTTCCTTCTGTCACCTAGCTCTCCCTTCGTCTGTATCTGTCACCTGGCTCTCCTTATCTGTACCTGTTTAAGCCATCTTTAGCTCGTTGTCTTCCTACTGGCACGTCGATCTCATGGTTGTTACTTTATCATGGCGCTCTGTATCTGATGGTTGAAGATCGTCTGCATCATGTTTATTGTCTTCCCAGAGACACCAAACAAAAACAAAAAAAAACGCAACAATTTTGATGTAATCTTTATAAAAGTTGGACATAAGTTAAGTCAACCTATCAACGTGTCCATCTGGTCATTAACTTCTCATGGTTACCTGAATTGTACTCACCTAATGATTCTCGAGGTCATGAAAGAGGTCATTGTCAAAACAACATTTTTGACAATAGCCCTAACTCGTGACAGGTTCATGATAATCCTGTGACACTTACTGAACACAAATCTCCCTGACCATATTATTGAATGGTCAGATTGACGCTCCTCGAATAAATTCAGCTGAAAATTCAATGGGCAATTATGGCTCATCTCACTACAGAACAATGACTCATCATCATTTGACGTTTACAGGCTGGACAATCACAAAGTGTAGTAGCCAGAGAATTTAATGTGGTTAGAAGCACCATTAGTCACCTTTGGAGGCAATCTCAGTAAACTGGCTCAGTGGCAGACCAGCCACGCAGTGGAAGACCCAGAATAGCAAGTGCTGCCGAAGACCGCTTCATACAGCTGCGTTATCTTAGGAATAGATTTGCATTTGCGTCCTCCACAGTCCAGTCAATGCCAGGAGCTCGTCGAATTTCAGATCAAATGGCCAGGAACAGGCTGCACGACACTGGTCTTTGGGCAAGAAGACCCTACAGAGGTCCTGTTCTTATGGACCGGCATCGCCAGAACCGACTGCAGTGGGCGAATCAGTATCGTCAATAAAATGTTGGTACAAGTTTACAATTGAAACTGCAATAATGTTGCGTTTCTTTTAATTTTAATTTTTTTTTAATAGTTTACTTTGCTACTTAATCTTGATTGCTTGTCCATGTTCGCTAACAACTCTCTCCCTCTCCAACTCTCATGCTAGGGTCACAGATTTAGATGGAAAATGCAACAGTAGTCCACACCATTTTCATTATCTATTTCGCAATTTCATGTTTACAATATTGTATACTTGCATCTAATCACACACTTTTTTTCAACTAAAATACTAACACTCAAATACTAAAATGCATTATACAAACGGCACTATGCTTGGGCCATTTCAGCACTCGTTTTCGACATGCCCGACTTGGACTCTGTCCAACTTGTAATCGCCAATTCATCACGGAATTGTCTTCTTCTGACACTTTACAAAATGTGCTTGCACTAACAAACACCCATGTAGGTATGAGTTTCGTTCATATCTCACCCACTCTTTGACAAATGGCAAACTACAATAATGCTGCATGTCATTTGCAGGTTGTCACGATAAAACTCACTACGGGTTGATTTTGTGGGCTATTTTGCATTCTGTAGTTTGCCATAGCTTTCTGAACAAGGTCAACACTAAATTCCGACTGACTGGTGTAAGGGTTGAAACCCTGATCCCACCACCAGCACACTGGAAGTTTAAGCGCTTGCTAACTACTGAATGTTAAAAAAAAAAAAACCAAACTTTGATTCGATTAAAAACATTTTGTGATATGAATAAACACTGCTCTTTTTCCATTTGAAATTCTTCTTTCATATATTTTGCGTGCAAGTTTTTCCTTTCTAGAAGGCAGACTAAGCATTACATACCTGCATGAGCTGCAGGCATATATGGGAACCTTCTTGTCAGACGAAGAAGCCGCCTAGTGCTGTGCTATATATTATATACACAATACAAAGCCTTGTTACAAACCTTTGAGAACAAAATTTTAAGATGCATTTTTGCACCCATTAGGGATACACAAAGTGGAGAGTGGAAAAGAAGAAGCAACAAAGACATTTATGATCTGTTTAAGTCCCTGCTAACCACTGGTATCATGAAGGCTAATAGACTACAATGGCTGGGGCATATAGAAAGAATGGAAGATAATCGGGAAACAAAACTCGCTTACACTCAGGAAATAAATTACCGTAGACCCCGAGGTAGACCAAGAAGACGGTGGAGAGATAATACATATACAGAACTACAAGCACTTGGAATCGACTGGCAAGAGAAGGTCCACCAGAGAGACGAATGGAGACGGATTGTATCTGCAGCAAAGAACCTCTATGGCTCGGAACGCTGAAGAAGAAGAAGAAGAATAGTATATTACATATTAACAAGAATGGTGAGGTGCTACATAGAACCTGTGCTTTTGTATGGATGTGAAGCATGGACAATGAGCAGACAATCTGAAAAACATCTGATGGCTGTGGAAATGTGGTTTCTGAGGAAATTGCAAAGAAAACCATGTACAGACAGAAAAACCAATGACCAAGTCCTACAATAAAGATATGAAAATTGTAAACTGATTAGAGAAATTAGACGTGGACGTTCAACATTTTTGGACACCTTATAAAAGAACACTTGTAAATTAGAGAACTTGGTGACAAATGCTGGGAGGAGTATAGAGAAACTCTAAATAAAAACTACAAGGAGCCAACTAGAAACTTCTACAAAAAGAAATGTGCAATGAGAACCAGAGGAGAACCCTTTAACCAAACTGAAATAATTAACAGCGAAAATGGAGAACCAGTAAGTGAACAAAACCAAATCCTAATAACACGGAAACAGTACTTCAAACAACTTCTCAACATCCCATCAGATGTGACAGGAATTCAAGAAACCAACACAGATGCCACCGAAGAACTAGAACCAGACATACTGAAAGAAGAAATTATAGAAGCCGTCAAATTACCATTGAACAAATCACAAGGACAAGATGAAATACTAAATGAACTAATTAAAGCAGCAAGAGAAGTAGGAACAGCATGGCTACATAGACTGTTCAACCAAGTTTGGGCAGAACAACAGACACCATGAGACTAGGGAAACGCCATAATTATCTCAATTTGGAAAACCAAAGGCAGCAAAAGAGATTGCACACAACATAGAGGCATTGCACTGTTGAGTCATACTGGGAAAATATTCTGCAAAATTCTTGAGAAAAGATTACGAACTACTATAGAACCCCAGCTAAGGGGTTCTCCTCTAGCCACCGGAATGCCGCTGTTACTGCCTCCACCTCCATTCTCATGCTGGAGGTTATTGTCAGAATCTCCCAGTCTTCATCTCCCCTGCCTGGCGACAACGACCAGGTACGACCGTGAACTAGACTAACAGTTACTACGCAGGCGATGGCCAGAGGTCAGAGTGGTGCACGCAGACCACGAGAGCGGAAAGCAGGGCCAACGAGGGAATCACCGCGGGTAGCTCAGACAGCCTAGGACAGCGAGACCGGACGGACATGAAAGAGTGTTGCTATGTATGAGTCGAGGCTTGATGGAAGAAAGCCTGTATGCTTTGTTGAGTAGAGTGAAGATTGCGTGAGTGATATATTCCATTTGTATTTATGAATTGATATCTTGCATTGTATGTTTCTGGCAATGGAATTATCGCTAACTTTGAGCGATGCCTGATATGACTGCGTTTTGAGAAGTGCAATTAAAGTGTTTGAGTTATATCGCCGTGTGTTTGTACACTCATTATGTGTGTGTGAGTGTTTTCACGCCTGTTAGTGAACACGAGCCTTTGGTCATCTAAACAAGACCCTGACAGTCATAGTCTCATATGCCAGACTCTTTTTTCAAGACTCGTCCATTAGCCTTTGCAATAAAGCCCCAGCCACTACGTCTGTTTCTCACCAATGACCCATCGATGTAGATGACTATATCACCTTGATGTGTTACTCTGGATCAGTTGTTTCACTTCAAACTCAGTGCGGCCCGCTGCCCATTCTCTGCACTCACGACCCAGTGTTATTATTACATTGTGCCAGTCCGTCATGTCTTCTGGAACTTCAACCCACTCTCTTTCACAATTGATGGTCTCTAGATCACACGCCTGACGTATAGAAAGTTCTGCCTGTGCCATCCAGGGCCTGCCTCATCTTAGTCTATGACCTTTGACCATATCCATTGCTGCATGCAGCGAGTGATCCCTGTCTGCGGCAACTCTCGGGTACCATTTGGCCTGAAGGACCCTATGCCTATCCGTCATTGTTGGTAGTGCCAGGATATGCCTCATGCATATAATTGGTGTGTCCTTTGTGCACCCCAGGATTAACCACATGGCAGCATTCTGTATGCGCTCCAACCTTTCAAGCTGGCTCTTTGATACTGTCAGCATCCCCAAACCATACTCAATGACAGAAATTATTAACTGCTGAAAGAGCCTGTACAGCATCCTCTGATCTATCCCGGTTGCTGCCATAGCCCTCAATGCATTAAGTCCCCTACCAGCCTTCACCACCAAAGCCTCCACATGATCCTTAAAAGACAAACACCTGTCAAAGGTGATACCCAAATACTTCAATTTACTCTCTCGACTAAGAGAACATCCATTCAACATAATACCTGGGACATCTGCCTTGACAATCCGGTTATTGGAAATAAAAATGGTAGGCCGAACTTTAAACATCTTGGACTCATACCCAGCAGCAATGGGAACTGTGGAAAAGAAATCAGCTGCAGATTGACCATAACAATACAGTGATTAAACAAGTAATACAAACCAGTATACCCTGTCAACTAATATATTTCACATAACAATACAATGATTAAACAAGTAATACAAACCAGTATACCCTGTCAACAATAGTATTTCACATCAAAATACAGAGATTAAACAAGTAATACAAACCAGTTTCATTGGCACCTTGCCGTCTTGACAGACGATAGTTTGTGCTTTAAAAAGGCATAATAACTTTTAACTATGGCGGTAGCGAGTGTGACTTATAAGGCCAATTTGCGCTGTAAATGTCCGTTCACAGTGGGTGCATGTGAGCACGTGGTCATTTCCACCATCATGCACCATCTTACGTCTCAAACGCTTGGTGTGTGACTTTTCTGCAATAATTTTCTCCTTTGACTTTATTCCATTTCTGATATTTGCCCTCCATGCAACACGTTCAGCGGCGACTTGCTCCCAATGTGCAGTATTTCACATAACAATGCAGTGATTAAACAAGTAATACAAATCAGTATACCTTGTCAGCTAATAGTATTTTACATAACAATGCAGTAATTAAACAAGTAATACAAACCAGTATTCCCTGTTAACTGAAAGTATTTCACATAACAATACAGTAATTAAACAAGTAATACAAACCAGTATACCTTGTCAACTAATAGTATTTCAGATAAGAATATAGTGATTAAACAGTAATACAAACCAGTATACCTTGTCAACTGAAAGTATTTCATGTAAGTTTAAACGCTGTGGTGAAGAGGTCACAGAATGCAATTTGTAATCCCGCATACCACACTTGATTTAGAAGACCGCCTTGTGTTGGTTTTCATACAGTGGTATGAGTGCCAGTCGTTCAGAAAGCAATATAAAAATACTGAACGTAATTTTTCCAGGAAAGCATTAACAGCCAAAAAAAATGCTGGGGTTGACTGTAACGTCCTGTAAAGGATATGAAACTAACTTTACTCTTTCAAGTATGAAATATTTCACGCTATTGTACTCTGTCAGTGTAAAGTATTTCACTTATGTTTACTCTTTCAACCATAAATCTTTCATACTCTTACCCTGTCAACTAAAAGTATTTCACATAAGTTTACTCTTTCAGCTATGAAATATGTCACACCATCTTACCCTGTCATGCCCATCCCCATGCCCATACCACGCCCATGTGTTGCCGGGGCCCATACGGGGAAGCAAAGAATAGTAACACTGTTGCCTACCATGCATGTCGTAAGAGGCGACTAAGGAGGATATGGTTCCGTCGCCCTGCTACTGAGTGAGTGCGTGGCGCGACACTGTGAGCTGTGAGTTTCGCTTGGAATGCTTTTACATCTGTCTGCGGTTGTGTGCAACGGGAACTGCATGTTCAGAACGATGGCGGCCGGCTGTTGCTGGATTGACTGGTTTGCCTTTTCGGCTGAAGAGTGCATTTTTCAGGAGACTCCTGGGAGTCGCCACTGGAGCTACGGAGTTCGTGCTTTGTGCGCCGTTTTCGGCGGGTCGTCCTGTGGAAAGAGACCGAGCCATATAGGATAAAACCTGGGTCTATGAAGTCTTTCTGGTGACTGCCATTTCCATCAACGATGAACTGTATTTTTCATGGAGGACTTTTGTGTTGGCATTCTGGCGGCGGCATTATGCAGTGTACCTGTGCGGACTGTTGGCTTGCCGATACTCCTGTCTGTTCCATTGTTCACTTTTGGCAGTGAGGAGCATTTTGTGTGATATTCATTGGCACAGAAATGGAGCAATATGGGGACAACCCGTTGCCGTGAGGTTGGAACCACGACTAACTAACTAACTAACCCTGTCAACTTAAAGTATTTCACATAAGTTTACTGCTTCAATTATGAAATATTTCACACCATCTTACCCTGTCAACTAAAAATATTTAACATAAGTTTACTCTTTCAACTATAAATCTTTCACCCCGTCTGAACTCTGTCAACTAGAAGTAGAAGTGTCTTTCCTACGGCAACATATATTTGTGAGTCATCAACGGTTTCACAATCACTAAAGGAAAATGTTAGGGCATTGTACGAAGAAGAAGAAAGACACTGACATACTACAAGATCTCTGTATTGAACAGTAGCCCACAAACAGCATGTTTTGAAACCTGAAATATTATGGTTATATGAAATGCCTTAGTAGTGTGCATGGAACAATGGCACATAAAGAGCATGATGTTTTGAAACCTGGAATATTATGGTTATATGAAATGCCATAGTGATGTGTATGGAACAGTGGCCCACAAACAGCATGATGTTTTGAAATCTGAAATATTATGGTTATATGAAATGCCATGGTGGTGTGCATGGAACATTGATGGAAGTCATGGTTCTTCCTGGAGGACGAGGCAGGGATCAACCAGCACACAGATGGACACAGGGCATTGATGAGCATTGGGGTATGGAAGCTGGCCAAGGATCAAGAACATATGGCTGGCCGGCTGTGATGGGAGAGATGTTCTATAAACGACCTTGCTACATGATGATGATGATGATGAATAGGCTGAATGATTAGGTCACTGCACCAGTTCAAATTCCAAATTCTAAAACCTACCTGCAAAGAGATTAAGAACAGAATAGGACAAGCAAAAGCTGCAGAAAATGTAAAGTGTCTTATGTAGTAAGTCACTATCATTGGATGTAAGAGAGTGCTGAAATGTTATATAGAACCTGTTTTGCTGTATGGCAGTACATGTTTAAACTTCAGTGAACAAATTAGGAAGAACGTGGAAGCAACAGAGATGTGGTTCCTGAGATGAATGTTGCAAATTTCTTGGACTGTCACTGTAACTAACAACAATTGCCTGAAAAAGGCTAATGAAATTAGAACATTATATACAACATTAAGAGAGAGAGACGCAGCTTTTTTCACTATTTGATAAGAATAGAGGCTTTGGAGAACGTTGTGACAACTGAAAAGATCAACCGGAAGAGAGGCAGACCAAGAGAAGCGATGCTGGATAGATTGAGACCGTGGCGTGGAGGAATATCCTCAGCAGAGTTGATCCAGAACACCAAAGACTGAGATCTCTGGAGAAACATGAACGCTTACGCCAGCTGGCATGTCACCTGACGCTAATGACCCACAAAGAAAAAGAATATTGATAACATGTGTGATTGTGATAAACACACATTTGGATCCTTATTGGTCTACAGAGTTTGTACACTGTGCTGAAATTCTCCAAGTGTTGTCTATGTTTATTGTGTATAGATAACCAGAATAGACATCTGTATTGTTGAAACATTTGATGTTTTGTTTTCCCTTCCAGATGGCATAGACATGTTACCCAATTCACATTTAGGTAAGTACTTAATGCAGGAGTGGCTGCTTGAGTGGAAGGAATGCCGGGTTCTCCTTCGGGGAAACCTGCGTTCAAATCCTGTTTAAGAAATAAAGGACAAATGAATACGTTCTTGTAGACACTTGGAAAAATAGACAATGTGTGGAAAAATGTAGGCTGCCTTGAATTGGGCATGATATTAGACACCAACAGAGCACATAACCATGTCAACAGACCACATAGCTATGTTAGCAGTCCACATAACCATGTCAACAGTCCAGATAAACATATCAACAGGGCTGGTCTCCGTGGCCAAAGGCTTGCGAATGCGGTTCATGATCCCCTACCAGGCGTTCGAAATGCAGCCGCGACTTATTTGTGCAGCAGACCGTGTCGCATTGTGTTATAACGTGTTGGTATGGGAGCCAGTCGTTCAGAAAGCAATGGCAAACTACTGAACGTAAAAGCTTGCCGAGTACATCAATAGCAGCAAAAAAATGCTGTGTTGACTGCAACGTCCTTTAAGGGATATGCAACATTTAAAAAAAAAAAGAGCACATAACTTTGTCAGCAGACTTCATAAGCATGTCAACAGATCACATAACCATGTCAGCAGACTTCATAACAATGTCAACAGATCACATAACCATGTCAATAGATTACATAACCATGTCAACAGATCACATAACCATGCCAACAGGTCACATAACCATGTCAACTGATCACATAACCATGCCAACAAGTCACATAACCATGTCAACAGATCACATAACCATGCCAACAAGTCACATAACCATGTCAACAGATCACATAACCATGCCAACAAGTCACATAACCATGTCAACAGATCACATAACCATGTCAACATATCACATAACCATGTCAACAGATCACATAACCATGTCAACAGATCACATAACCATGTCAACAGGCTACATAAATATGTTAACAGATCACATAACCATGTCAATAGATTACATAACCATGTCAACAGTCCAGATAAACATGTCAACAGATCACATAACCATGCCAACAAGTCACATAACCATGTCAACAGATCACATAACCATGCCAACAAGTCACATAACCATGTCAACAGATCACATAACCATGTCAACAGATCACATAACCATGTCAACATATCACATAACCATGTCAACATATCACATAACCATGGCAACAGATCACATAACCATGTCAACAGGCTACATAAATATGTCAACAGATCACATAACCATGTCAATAGATTACATAACCACGTCAACAGATCACATAACCATGCCAACAAGTCACATAACCATGTCAACAGATCACATAACCATGCCAACAAGTCACATAACCATGTCAACAGATCACATAACCATGTCAACAGATCACATAACCATGTCAACATATCACAACCATGTCAACATATCACATAACCATGTCAACAGATCACATAACCATGTCAACAGATCACATAACCATGTCAACAGGCTACATAAACACAAAAAGACAATAATGCAACCACATTAGAAAACTACAAAAAATGACTTAACTAAGATCTCAGAGATGTCATCCTATGGTACAAAAATCATACTGTGTGCCATTAGTTCTGTAGGCAGCTGGCATGAAGAGGGTTCAGTGTCAACTAAGATGTAAAAAGAGTGGTGATAGCGTTGAGGGAAGGCCAGGAAGACAGGGGTGGAATGAGACGAAGGAAAGAGGAGGGTGCAGAGAGAAGTGGGGGTGAATGATAAATGAGGACAGAGAGGATCAGATTAAAAGATATTTGGCTTAAATGAAACTGTTGCACATTGGTGCCTTGTGGTGAAAGAGATCCCAACTGAAAAATGAGGCAGTTTTTCAGAGCTTTATGTTCACATGGGGGTAATTACACATTCGTAAACCTGGCTGTCATTCATGCTACAATGATCCACACACAGTTGAAATGGGTAAAGTAAAGACCGGTTTATGGGTAGCGTTATTAACATGCAACAGATGTTGCCTGGATCTGTTGACCGAGCATAAACCTGTTTCACCTACATATTTTATACCACACTTTGCACTATTTGATAATGTCATTAAGCTGATATACTTGATGATTGTCATGTACTAAACATACTGTCTGCATGTCTTCTCACTGTCAGACAACAGTGCTGAGCTGCAGCTGGTCACACACAAAGAGCCAGAGTACTGGTGTTCCATCGCTTACTATGAGCTGAACATGCGGGTTGGAGAAACCTTCCATGCCTCCCAGCCTTCGCTGACGGTGGATGGCTTCACGGACCCCAGCAACTCTGAGAGGTTTTGTCTGGGCTTGTTATCGAATGTCAACAGGACACAGCAGGTGGAGATGACTCGCAGGCACATAGGTTTGTCTTCTGTCAACTTGGTTATCAACTCATGAACGTACATCATTGTGAAAAACCCTTTGCGTTCTGTGAGGTGCACTGGGTATTTTTAAGAATACAGATGTCCATCCTGCTAACCAACACACAATGTACATAGATGACACTAGGAGAATTTCAGTGAAGTGCACACTCTAGCATCAATAAGGGTTATCACAATCACACATGTTATCAATATTCTTTTTCTTTGCTGGTCATCATCATCAAGTGCCATGCTAGCTGGCATAGGCGTTTATGGCTCTCCACATATCTCGGTCTTTGATGTTCTGGATCAATTCTGCTGCTAATATTCCTCCAGCATCATTTCTCTTGGTTGGCCTCTACCTTTCTTTCCCTGGATCATTCCAGTTGCCACAATGTTCTCCAATGCCTCTTTTCTCATCACATGACAAAGAAAGCCTTTTATCTCTTTCTTATAGTTGCATATAATGTTCAAGTTTCATTAGCCTCTTTCAGACAATCATTAGTTATTTATTCTGGCAGTCCAAGAAATTTGCAACATTCGTCTCAAGAACCACATCTCCGTTGCTTCCAAAGCCTTTCTCATTTGTTCATTTACATTCCAAGTTTCACTGCCACACAGAAAAACATGTCCTATATAGCTTTTCAGCACTCATGTGAGGAATAGCTCCAAATTTTGTGTAAAGTCAGCACTTGGTGGAAAAAAGGGGGGGGGGGGGAAATACAGAATTATTTTTCATGCATTAAGGCACTTTGGGTATATGGTGCTAGAGCCATGTTTTAACACCAGTCGGTACTTGATGAGCGGTGTGGTCAGTATCACACCAACTGCATGTACTGCCTAGAACACTTCCTGGTACACAACTTTAGGCTGGGCAGACATGGGAGCCCAGGTCCTGGAAAACAACAGAGAGGATTTGAACATATGAGCCCTGGGCTGAGGGCAGGTGTGCTAGCCGCTGCTTTATCACAGATTCATTTCAGATCAAAGGTCAGTCAAATGTAAGTAACATCACATATGCTTGTTATTGATAAAACCATATTCTTCTTCTTCTTTCGTTCGCCTGAAATATGAAATATATAAAACCATATAAAGTAGCCAGTTGTTTCATATTGTTATGTTAACAACACCTAGTTCATTGTTTCATACAATCATTTTCACAACTTATAGGTCATTGATTTGTAAAATTGTATCACAGCACACAAGTCAGTGTGTAGTAAACTTGTGTCACAGCACATATGCCTGTGTTTAGTAAAATTGTGTCACAGCACACAGGTCTTGTGTTTATAAAATCATATCACAGCACACAGGTCTGTGTTTAGTAAAATTATGTCACAGTGCACAGGTCTGTGTTTAGTAAAATTGTGTCACAGTGTACAGGTCTGTATTTAGTAAAATTGTGTCACAGCACACATGTCAGTGTTTAATAAACTTGTGTCACAGCACATAGGTCTGTGTTTAGTAAAATCATGTCACAACACACAAGTCCATGTTTAGTGAAATCGTGTCACAATGTGTAGGTCATTGTTTAGTGAAATCGTGTCACATGTAGGTCAGTGTTTAGTGAAATCATGTCACAACATGTAGGTCATTGTTTAGTGAAATCATGTCACAACATGTAGGTCAATATTTAGTGAAATCGTGTCACAACATGTAGGTCAGTGTTTAGTGAAATCATTTGGCATCACTTGTGGCTGTATCAGGCATTATTCCACAGCTGGGGGACATCATAGACGTGTTAACTATCGGTGCTCTATGGAAACAACCAAGCAGCCTGACACTGTATATGCTTAGGAATACTCAGCACACAAGGGTGTGCCTGGAGTGCTATGATATACAATCTAGTTAATCAGACAATCCAGATTGTGACTTAGATGCTTTTATTTCTATTACAGACAAATGTTACATCACATAATTTTGTTTCTGATCTCAGGTAGAGGAGTGCAGTTGTATTACATAGGGGGAGAGGTGTTTGCTGAGTGCCTGAGTGACAGCGCAGTCTTTGTTCAGAGCCTAAACTGCAACCTGCGCTACGGCTGGCACCCTGCTACTGTTTGTAAGATCCCCGCAGGTTAGTAGTTGGTAGTCTTGGCTTTGTAGGCATTGTCATTGCAGCACTTATTTGTGGTTTGTTGCAGCATTCTCATGGGCTGTTATGTGTGACATTTACAGTATTCATATGTGGTTTGTTACAGCGCAAGCATGGGCTGTTACGTGTGACATTTACAGCATTCATATGTGGTTTGTTACAGCGTAAGCATGGGCTGTTATGTGTGACATTTACAGTATTCATATGTGGTTTGTTACAGCGTAAGCATGGCCTGTTATGTGTGACATTTACAACATTCATATGTGTTTGTTACAGCATAAGCATGGGCTGTTATGTGTGACATTTACAACATTCATATGTGGTTTGTTACAGCATAAGCATGGGCTGTTATGTGTGACATTTACAACATTTATATGTGGTTTGTTACAGCGTAAGCATGGGCTGTTATGTGTGACATTTACAACATTCATATGTGTTTGTTACAGCGTAAGCATGGGCTGTTATGTGTGACATTTACAACATTCATATGTGGTTTGTTACAGCATAAGCATGGGCTGTTATGTGTGACATTTACAACATTCATATGTGGTTTGTTACAGCGTAAGCATGGGCTGTTATGTGTGACATTTACAACATTCATATGTGGTTTGTTACAGCATACTTGTTGGTTATTAATCATTCATATGTTTTTTGTTACAGCATTCATATGTCGTTTGTTACAGTATCCTTGTTGGTTATTAAATCATTCATATGTAGGTTGTTACAGAACCCTACATGGTTATTGAATTTTTCATATGTGGTTTGTTAAGCATTCTTGCTAAATGGAAGTAACGCATGCGTTGTATCTTTGATGAATGACGGGAGATTCGCAACTAGTTGGAAAATCCTGTCAAGAAACACTGAGATCAGTTCAGTCAGGCATGAGCAGGCAGACACTATCAGACTTCCAGGATTTTTGAGTTTATATAGTTTAGGCAGCATGTAGAGGGTGGGTTTGCCCAGGTTACAGTCATGGATGTGAAGTGAAGAGGCACTGGGTGGTAAGTCATCCTCACGTATGAGCTGTTTGATGGTATATATAATATGAAGTGAATAAATGAATAATACTTTGGCAGGAATACTTAAAACACACAGTCGCAGTTTTAAAAGTGATGGCTCGACACCACAGTGGAAGACATTTAAGATTTAGTTTTTTACGTACACCCCTGGGTGAATGCTCTTAATGTTGATAGTCTGAAAAATGCATGATTTCCCAGTTGTCTTCTCAAAACCCAGTTCGTTTGTTTACTTCGTTCTGCCTTTTCTGTGGGTGTAACCATTTCCTCATTGAGAGAGTTTCCTAGAAATGTTTACATGATAGTTATCTTCCCTGTCTTGGAGTGATCCACTGTAACAACAATCATCAATCAACTGAAGATTTGGGGGTATATCACATTGGTCTCCCCTTGAGTATTTTCCCCTGAAATCTCATTGTTCCTTGAGTTTCTTCTCCAGTTCTCCACATGGTTTGGTCCTGAGTGACTTGCCACAGATCTTGACCAGGTACCAACAGTTTCAACATGTGGACTGAGTAGCTTCTTAAAGTATATTTGCTGGCGTCCTTGATTGCGTCGAGGCTTCACCTCTCTTCCCCGAAGCTTGGAAGTTTTCTTCCTTCACCACCAGGCCCACACACATCTGTTGTAACTGCTGTTTGGCAGATTTGTCCAACTGACTTCCAATTCCAGGTTTCCTAACGGAAAAATGTATAATAGGCTGTCTTGTATTCCTGCTGCAAGTTGATTAATTGCTTACCTTTGTGCAAACTGTGTTTGGCTGTCATTCCCATGGAGGGTTTGGGGCTGCATATTCTCTTTCCTTGGGCTGTTTTGAAGTTTGGGGGTGTGTGGAAAGAATTGTTCTCAAGTATTATCTGCAGTTTTGTGTTCTTTAGTATTCTGATTTCCATGCACTTTAAGATAGCCCTTGTTCATTTGTACTATGTATTTCCAGCCTTTCTACACACTACTGTCAGATATGCATGTGCTGTTAACTTTTCCAACAACACCAATTCTTTTGAATCCTCGTAGCCTCTCAAATGAACTCAGTCGTAGCCTTTCAAATGAACCCATCTTATGAGATGGTTTGGTGGTTTGAAACGGGTTGTATAATTCCCGAGGTAATTTGGATATGAACAAGTAATGCCTGTTTAACAATCCTTAATAAATAAGAGAAATAAGGGCGGCAGCAGCTCAGGATATAACAATAGGAAACACAAACAGCTAGGTATGTGTAACTCCTGCGACAGTGAGAGATGCTAAATACAGACACAGTGTAAATCACAGGGGGGGGGGGGAATTAAAAAATAATAACATAAAAATAAGTATGCTACGAAACAATGGTCTTTCGATTATACTACTCTTCCTCAGGAACAACACAAACAGATCTAAAGGAAAACATGAAAATAGAAAGTTTAATAACATTAAAACATAAATCCTTCTTTGTTAGGAAGGCAGTGCAGAAGTTAGTCCGGAGAATCTCAGCTCAGTGCACAAATTCCGTAACCCTGGCGAGTATCCTGAAATACTTTGGGTAGATTTTCAACTCAAAATTTTGCCCAGGCAGCGCCATTAGGCAACTATTTTTCGATTTCCAACTGCCAAGGGATGTTTTACGTGCGCAACAATACATGTCTGATCTCACTACCCAGAGATCAGGGGAAATTCTGTTACTAGAAGTCCACGTGAAAAAATCTCGGGACTCACCGGAGCTTGAACCCGGGACCTCCAGCCTTCAAGGCAAGCACCATACCTCGAGACCACCACCCACACGCACAAACCACACCCCCCCACCCAGAGAGCAGAAGTTCACTTATGAAAGATGGCAAATAAGGAAATGTGAACCGAAGGTGTGCAAACAATTAGATATGGATATAACAATCTTTAGTCTGGTTTCTCATAGTCAGACAGTTTGACGTATGTTTCATAGACATTTCATTTGTGAAACTGAGACAGCTTCAGTGGCCACAGTGACTGTCCAGTCCATGAGCTATTGCAGCATTGTCCCATGACAAATATGTTGAAGCTCAAATGCATCACCTCCGGTGTGCCCACTGCAAGTTTGCTAGCCTTGGTAAGGCTCTCGCCATCGCAACCATGCTAGAGTGGTTGTAATTTTGCTCTGAATCTATTTCTATCATCTATTGCATCGTTATGTTGGGGTAGAAAGAGGTGGTTTAGTAACTTTCAACTTAGTGAGGTTCTCGCCATCGCAACCATGCTAGAGTTGTTGTAATTTTGCTCTGAATCTATTTCTAGCATCTCTTGCATCGTTGTTATGTTGAAGGAGAAAGAGGTGGTGTAGTAACGTTCAACTTTTAGTGAGGTTTGCAGAATCTGGGAACACAACAGACAAATTTGAGTTTCAGTGTGTTTACAAAGAGTGAGAGACAGCGGGTTTGAAAGACAATGTGTGCTTGAGAGTGAGACAAGGAGTTAGAGACTGGTAATGAATATCGGTGAGAGACGCAACTTGGGTGTGAGTGAGCTAAGGAGTGGCAGAGACACTGTATGTGAAAAAACGGAGTGAGTGTGAATGAAGTGAGGTTGGGAGTGAGTAAGAAAAAAGGCAGTGGCTGTACAGGTGAGATAAAACACAAGAGTGAATGAGAGTAAGTAAAGAGACATAGGGAGCGAGAGATATAGAGAAAGGGAGTACATGTTCAAGTGTGAAAGAGACAGAGTTAGTGAGAAAGGAAAAGATAGTGAATGTGAAAGAGAATGAAAGTGTTTGAATTGGAAAAAGAGGGAGTGTGTGAGAGAGTTTCACAGCAGAATGTATTTGTGAGAAGTGAAAATAGAGTGTTTATGTTATAAATATCCAGCGGAGAGGAATGCATTGGTGGCTTTGTTGTGTCAAAAGCTGTGATACAATGGAATGCATTTAACGTGACAGTTTATGTTTGTTGTTTGTGACAGGGTGCAACTTGAAAATCTTCAATAATCAAGAGTTTGCTGCACTGCTAGCCCAGTCTGTGAATCAAGGGTTCGAGTCTGTCTATCAGCTGACTCACATGTGTACCATCCGCATGAGTTTTGTCAAAGGCTGGGGTGCTGAGTATAGGTTGGTGGAACATTTATCATTGTTTAACTGTTTCTTTCTTCAGCTGAGCCCTCACTCTTTTCTAAATATGTCAGTCTGTCTGTCTCTTTTTCTCTGAACTGAACTCACCACTTTATATAGGATTTGTGAGTGGTGAAAAGGCCACACACAGCATTGATAGGAAATCTCTTTGGAAATTAAGACACTAGGATTCCACAGAAAATGTATTTAATAAGAGCAATATAACTAACAAATATTTTTTGAAGCAAGAACAGGAGTGAGACAAGGATGCCTGTTTGTTACATTATAATTTTTACCGGCTATCAATTTAATTCCGAGACCGTTTAAGACCAGGGATAGAGTTATTGCCTCTCCATAGCACAAAGCCTGGACTAAAATATAGAGACCATGTGTTGCCCATGCAGCATGATCCCTCTCTCGGCCTGCCTAGTTCACTCCAGAGGAAAGGTAACACCCCTACATCTGGAACAAGACAAGCTGCAGAAGCTGCCGGATCAGCAAAGCAATGCTCTAATTGTCCGCCTGTCAGAGCTTCGATCCTAGGCCAGCTACCAACCAAGGCTTAGGGCCTGGTCTGCCCTGCCATGACATTTTGTCTTTAGATTGTATTTCTTCGCACCAGGATAAGGCTTGTACCCTCCCAATTGTGCTCTTCTGCCCGAAGCTGTTGGCACGATGTGGGGTGTCAGGTTTGGTAAGCGCCGCCCCACATTCGGCACTAACAGAAAGCAGGTAGTACCGTCTACTGTCATACGGTAGCTCAGTCATATCTAAGACCTGACACAAAACTTATAACTTACAACTTACAAACTACAACCTGGACAGCTTACTCACACCAAGAGAAACGTTTAAACAGCTTTCATATGTGGTGTCTATGAAGAATACTTGGTATTAAGTGGCAAGACAAAATCAAAAACACTGAAGTATTGGAAAGATCAGGTTGTGTGACGGTGTGTTTCATGCTCAGTCTTCGTAGATTTAAATGGATAGGACACGTTAGGAGGATGGATGATGGTAGAACACCAAGGGACATCTTTTTTGGTGAATTAAGATGGGTAGGAGATCTCAGGGTCAGCCTCTACTACGATACAAAGATGTGTGTAAGCGGGACATGATTGATACAGGCATTGATAATGCACATTGGGAGCAAGTCGCCTCTGAACGTGTTGCATGGAGGGCAAATATCAGAAATGGAACAAAGACAAAGGAGAAAATGATTGCAGATAATGCACACACAGCGTGAAAGAAGGTGAGATGGTGCATGGTGGTGGAAATGACCATGTTTTCGCATGCATCCACTGTGGACAAACATTTACAGCACAAATTGGCCTTATCAGCCACACTCGCCACCACCATGGGTCATAGTTATTAAGCCTTTTTGAAGCACAATATACCAAACTATCGAATGTCAAGACTTAAAGGTGCCAATGAAATGATCAATTGGAATATGGAGACAACAATAACTACCTGAGTCTGGATCAATAGCAGTAGTAACATGGAGCCAAAAGGCTGCTGGATTAGTAACCACAACATTGAACCCAAGTGCAGCTGGGTCAGTAGTGACAACATAGAACCCAAGTGCTGCTGGGTCAGTAGTAACATCATAGAACCCAGGTGCTGCTGGATCTGTAGCCACAATATAAAACCCAAGTGCAGCTGGGTCAGTAGTGACAACACAGAACCCAGGTGCTACTGGGTTAATAGCCGCAACACAAAAGAGGTCACATGTGTTGTTTGTTTTAGAATATGTAATCAGAAATGATACAATTTTATCAAATCCCCGGCATCTTTTCTGACCCCCAGGCGACAGAAAGTCACCAGCACACCCAGCTGGATCGAGATCCACCTCAACGGACCATTTCAGTGGTTGGACCGGGTCCTGACACAGATGGGCTCTCCCGGACTGCCCTGCTCATCGATGTCATGAAGTGCATGCCAGCTGTGTCATTTGTCTGCCTAGTCCTGTTGTTCATTTGCTGTGTGTGAATGTATGTTTGTGAGTGCGTGTGAATGTCATGCTAAATTCATATTAATTCCTCCCCATTCTTGTATGATATGTTTTTGGGGAAAAATGGCTTTTTCTTTCTGTTTGTTTGAAAACTGGACACTCATTGTTGTATCAAAAGTTAGTGTCGGGGTTGATGATACTAAGTGATTTATGAATATATAAATGTGTGAATGTCACAATAAATCAGTAATTCTTCTCTCATTCTTGTATGTTCTCACACCCAAAACAAGAAACGCAAATGAAGCTGTTCTTTCTTTCTTTCTTTCTTTCTTTCTTTCTTTCTTTCTTTCTTTCTTTCTTTCTTTCTTTCTTTCTTTCTTTCTTTCTTTCTTTCTTTCTTCCTTGGAAACTTAGGGGCTGAGTGGTCTCGAGGTATGGTGTCCGCCTCGAGTGCTGGAGGTCCTGGGTTCAGGCCCCGACTTCCAGTAATAAAATTCCCCTGGTCTCTGGGTAGTGAGATCGGACGCCCGTGAGTATTGTTGCGCACGTAAAAAAAATCCCCTGGCAGTTGGAAATCGAAAAAGAGTAGCCTAACGGCGCTGCCCGGGCAAAATTTTGAGTTAAAAATCTACCCTCTATCTTAAAAATCTAAGTATTTCAGGATCCTCGCCGATGCAACGGAGTTCGTGCATTGAGCTGAGTTTCTCCAGACTCAGGTTTGAGTTAGGAGGAAAACGGAGCACTTATGGGTTAAACAGTGTGCTGTGATGTTGATCCAACGACTAAACTAAACTTTCTTGGAAACTTGCTACTCAACTGATGTAATGAAAGCTAATGCCAGTAATGAATGAAAAGATGAGTAATTTGTATTAATTATACATGTGAAATGCTGAAATGGATTTGCATTAAAGCTTATTCACATAGATCAGATTTTTATTTGAAAGGATTACTGATTGCCTTGTCTGTTAAGATACTGTTAGCCCCACAACATCTCTCTCTCTCTCTCTCTCTCTCTCTCTCTCTCTCTCTCTCTCTCTCTCTCTCTCTCTCTCTCTCTCTCTCTCTCTCTCTCTCTCTCTCTCTCTCTCTCTCTCTCTCTCTCTCTCTCTCTCTCTTTCTCTCTTTCTCTCTTTCTCTCTCCCCCTCTCTCTTTCTCTCCCTCTCTTTCTCTCTCCCTCTCTTTCTCTCTCCCTCTCTTTCTCTCTCCCTCTCTTTCTCTCTCCCTCTCTTTCTCTCTCTCTTTCTCTCTCTCTCTTTCTCTCTCTCTCTCTTTCTCTCTCTTTCTCTCTTTCTCTCTCCCCCCCTCTCTCCCCCTCTCTCTCTCTCTCTCTCTCTCTCTCTCTCTCTCTCTCTCTCTCTCTCTCTCTCTCTCTCTCTCTCTTTCTCCACATACCTGACATTTTCTTCTGAGCATTAAAGGTGGAGGGAATTGCTAAAGGTAGTTAGCTCTGTGTCAGCCTCATAATTTGAATGCCCAGCTCCTACAGATATCAGGCTATTGTTACTGTCACCAGAGTCAAACCACTTGGTTGGTTGGCGATACCTCTGAAGGGTAAGAATTTTACCTGGTGGGGACTGGTGTTTAGGTGGTCGCCTAGTGTTAAGGTCATCTACTGGTGTTTAGGTGGTCTACTAGTGTTAAGGTCATCTACTGGTGTTAAGGTGGTATACTGGTGTTTAGGTGGTCTACTGGTGTTTAGGTCATCTACTGGTGTTTAGGTGGTGGTCTACTGTTGTTTAGGTCATATACTGGTGTTTAGGTGGTCTACTGGTATTTAGGTGGTCTACTGGTAAGGTCATCTACTGGTGTTTAGGTCATCTAATGGTGTTTAGGTCATCTAATGGTGTTAAGGTCATCTACTGGTGTTTGGGTGGTCTACTGGTGTTTAGGTCATCTACTAGTGTTTAGGTGGTCTACTGGTTTTTAGGTCGTCTACTGTTGTTTAGGTGGTCTACTGGTGTTTAGGTCGTCTACTGGTGTTAAGGTCATCTACTGGTGTTAAGTTCATCTACTGGTGTTTAGGTGGTCTACTGGTGTTTAGGTCGTCTACTGATGTTTAGGTGGTCTACTGGTGTTTAGGTGGTCTACTAGTGTTTAGGTGGTCTAATGGTGTTTAGGTGGTCTACTGGTGTTAAGGTCATCTACTGGTGTTAAGGTCATCTACTGGTGTTAAGGTCATCTACTGGTGTTAAGGTCATCTACTGGTGTTTAGATGGTCTACTGGTAAGGTCATCTACTGGTGTTTAGGTCATCTACTGGTGTTAAGGTCATCTACTGGTGTTTGGGTGGTCTACTGGTGTTTAGGTCATCTACTAGTGTTTAGGTGGTCTACTGGTGTTTAGGTCATCTACTGGTGTTTAGGTCATCTAATGGTGTTTAGGTCATCTAATGGTGTTTAGGTCATCTACTGGTGTTTAGGTCATCTACTGGTGTTAAGGTCATCTACTGGTCTTTAGGTGGTCTACTGGTGTTAAGGTCATCTACTGGTGTTTAGGTCATCTACTGGTGTTTAGGTGGTCTACTGGTGCTTAGGTCGTCTACTGGTGTTAAGGTCATCTACTGGTGTTAAGGTCATCTACTGGTGTTAAGGTCATCTACTGGTGTTAAGGTCATCTACTGGTGTTGAGGTCATCTACTGGTGTTTAGGTCATCTACTGGTGTTTAGGTGGTCTACTGGTGCTTAGGTCATCTACTGGTGTTAAGGTCATCTACTGGTGTTAAGGTCATCTACTGGTGTTTAGGTGGTCTACTGGTGCTTAGGTCATCTACTGGTGCTTAGGTCGTCTACTGGTGTTAAGGTCATCTACTGGTGTTAAGGTCATATACTGGTGTTTAGGTCGTCTATTGGTGTTTAGGTGGTCTACTAGTGTTAACATCATCTACTGGTGTTTAGGTCATCTAATGGTGTTAAGGTCATCTACTGGTGTTTAGGCCATCTAATGGTGTTTAGGCCATCTAATGGTGTGAGTAGCGACTCTTCTCCAGACGTAATACCAAAGAAGCATATCCACACTCACTGAGTTGCCAGTCTGTCCTATCCCTCTCCAAGCCCAGAAACCAGCAGGGTGTGCAAGGCATGTACTGGAACTTTCCATCTGTGGGACATGATTCAACACCGCACATGTGGACAGGCTGAAGTAAAGTCCAGGTGTTTAACGTTTACTCCAGGGTTGTTGAGTATTTCAGTGTCGGTAACACTCCAAACTCATTGCCCAGAGGGGAGCAGTAGATCCAGATACATACATGGATTGTGTTACATGGAGCAACACAGCGGTTGTTGAAGGTGTGCAGGTAGCGCTGCATTGTGTTTGGCAGAAGGGCAGAGACTCGCCATTGGGTTGATAGCAATAATTTGGTCATGGCGTAGTGCTAGATCAAACAACATTTAATGGGTGATGTGGTTATTTTTAGTGGCACTTTATTATTATTATTTTTTTTTTTCGTTCTCTCGCTTTGTACTCAAGCGTTGTTCATACGTGTGCTACTTCTTATAGAGCACTGGACTGAATTTTGTTTGGGGATTAACTTTCCCTGTTACCAGTGTCCCTTGCCACCATGCAAACCCACTCCAACTTCAGAGGTACTTGTAATTGACATCCCCAAGTCAAGGACGAGAAGTCAACATGTTAGTCCAACTAACTGGTGTAGGGGTTGAACCCGCTCTCTCGGCTCAGCACACCGGATGCTTAAGAACAAGCAGTCTTATCCATTTGGCCGTGCTGACCTAGTGCCAGCTTATGGAGTAGAAGCTGTGATAGCACACTGGCTAGCATGTTTGCCTGCTATCCCCATGGTCAAATGTTCAAATCCCAATGGAGACCAAATGTAACAAATTGCCCTGGGCTCCCAAGTGTACCCAGTCTCAAATGGGTACCCGTGAACTAAAGACAGTCCACATCACCCATCACATGCTGTTTGGTTTATACAAATGTGCTGCCAGCACCATATACCCAATATGAATGAAGGCATGTCAAGGCAGGGTCCTTGACTTGTGTTGACTTATGAAGCTGGATCAACCCCCCAAACAATGCTGTCTCTGAGGTTGTTTGAGCTGAAGGTACTAAATGGGAGGTGAGTGTACTAACAACCGCACCCCGGCAGCGACAGCTGTGAGATGGAGAGTTGTGTGTATGGGGTTTCTAGAAGTGAACAGCTAGTTGTGTGTGTGGGGTTTCTAGACGTGAACACTTGAAGTTGTGAATTCATGGTTTTATTGGAATATTTTTGTATTTGTTATAATGGCATTTGCTGAATTTTTAAAGGGGATTTTAGAAGTGAAAGAGAAGAGGTTGCTAGTTTGTTGACATGGTGAATGGAATTGTTTTCTCTTTCCACTCCCCCTCCCCCCTAAAATTCAGTTTCATACTTTGATTTTACTTTTGTGCTTTTCTGTACAAAGCAAGATGTTATTGAAATAAAAATAAGGAAGTTTGTAGAGTGAAGTTGGTGAATGATTGTGGCTGATACTTGTGGTTGAATGCAACAGATGTTTTATGTCATTTTGTCTCATCAAGGGAATGCAGCAGATCAATCAATTAATCGATCCACAATGACAGTTGGCTGCAATGGATCTCCAATACTGTATGTCACTCGCCTTGACTGTACATTCTGTTAGAATGCTGTTGTCCATCTCTTGATGTTATCTTCCCACTTGTATCATTGTCTACCGCTTACTCGCTTGCCTTCAACTTTACCCTCCATTTTGGTTATTTATGTATGTATTTTATTAAGGGTGGTGAAGGGGTTACGGATGCAATTCATAATCCCGCATAACATATTCACTGTGGACTACCTTGCAATGGTTTTAATACAGTGGTATAAGTGCTGATCATTCAGAAAGCAATGGCATACTACTGAATGTAAACTTGCTAACAAATCAAAAACAGCCAAAAATGCTGGGATTGACTGTGACATCCTATGGATATGCAACCATGTATTTTAACGTGGCAGAAATATTTCACTTGTCACTTTTCTATTTCTTTCATCAACCCTCTTTTCAATCCCAGTTTTTCTAAAACCTGCACTTAAATTGTGTTTGTTTCCATGAAATATGACATATTCTTCTGTATATCCACATCTCCAGGGCCTCTATTCGACTTTCTAATTGTTTTTTCATTGTCCAGGCTTATCACTTCAATTCATATTGCCATGACCTAGTGTATGTGAAGGTCTGTCATGGTGAACACTTGCAGCTGTATTTGCTCTGTGATGGCCTCAAGTGTTTCTATCTATTTGTTGTTTATTCCTATAAGGGTAATGGTCATAACATCTGGCAGAAAATGCCTTGTTGAGATTAGATCAAGAATTGCCGTGGCAAAAGTAACCTATTGCAAGATGGAAAACACCCCCCCCCCCCCCCCCCCCCCCCAAGAAACTTTTAATTGCAGTAAGAAAAACTAAGAAATGATGCTGGGTGGATTGCGACGATGGCATGGCGGAATATCAACAACAGAGTTGATCCAGAAAACCTAGGACAGAGATCTGTGGAGAGTCATGATTGGCTATGCCATTCGGCATGGCACTTGATGATGATGAATAAAAACTGTGTTAAATTATTTTGTAGACAAACTGAGAAAGGATATATGGTTTCCGAGGAAAATATTAAGAATACCATACGGACAGATAAGGAATGAGGCAGTTATTCCATAAACAAATGACAAATGTAAATTTATTGAAAAATGGGAGCCTTCATGGTGAAGTGGTTACACCACCTGTCTCGTGCCTCAAAGGTTGTGGGTTCGATTCCGGGCTATGCTTTTTGGTTTACTAGTGCAGTTTTCTCGGAGACTCTTGGGGGTCGTCTCTGGTGCTGTGGATTTTGTGCTTTGTGTGATGCTTACGGCAGGCCACCCTGTGGAAAGAGCAGAGCTATATGGAATAAAATCCGGTGCAATGAAGTTGATCCCCTTTAATCCTTTAAAATTTTTTTTTTTTTTTAAATTGAGAAATTAGACATGGATAGTGAAGATTATTTTGACTCCTGGGAGTCATTGCTGGAGCTATGCAGTTCGTGCTTTGTGCTACGCTTTCGGCAGAAAGATACAGAACTATATGGGATACACCTTGGTGCAATGAAGTTTATCCTCTTTTTAAAAAAAAAAATAACAATTTTGAGAAATTATATAGTCAGTCAAGATTATTTGGACACAATTTTTTTTTTTTAGAAGAAACTGGCAAACTTGATGGAGAAAGAGCAAGTTGAAGACAGAGATAAATACTTGGATGGGCTTGGCTGCATGGCATCGTGGACAAGAACACTGACCACATCCAAGACTGGTGATCATGCAAGGTGGTGGAGCATGACACCCCCACGCATATCAGCGTGACACATGATGATGATGATATAGGTATTTGCTGTCAGACATAGGAGGATGCCGCAGTGTTTAGTCTGGAGGCTGATGTGTGGCACCGAGACTGCGTTGTAAAGTGTGTTTGTGTAGTTTACCCATGATAGAGTCTTTTTTTTGAACTAAACGTAAGTCCATTCCTCCTTAGTTGGATCGCTGCAGCCCTCTTCCAACGGAAAGTAGTTTTTAGATGTGGCAGTTGGACTTCGGAACCAACAACAATATATCCTGGCCTACCACAGGGATCACCATTATCTCCGGTACTGTTCAACGCCTACACAGTGAGAATCACCAGTGAGCAGATCACTGGACCTGGCAGGACATTGTCATATGCCGATGATGTTTTAGTGTATCGTCAGGGTAAGGATAGAGAGGAGGTTGCTGTGGAACTACAAACCGAACTCAATCGCATAAGTACTTGGTGTGATGAAGCTGGGGCAATGGTCAACCCAACAAAGGCAACAGTGACTTGGTTCTCGTTGAATAATCATATTGTCAACAATCCAACACCAACTGTAATGCTGTGTTCAGAGACGGTGGAAAGAACGCAGGCAATGAATTACCTGGGGATACGGTTTGATCGAAGCCTTGCTTATAATGTGCACATAGACCGGGTGATAGCAAAGGCCAAGCGGGGTTTGGCAGCGATGCGGGTGATGGCGGCAGCAAACTGTGAGCAGCGCCATCTATGTCTTCTGTACGAGGGGCTGGTCATGTCTGTTTTGGAGTATGCAATGGCAATCCTGACTGTCAGCCATAAGCAGATAGAAAGGATGGAAAGGATACAGAATGAAGCTATGCGCATTATTCTTGGATGTACAAGAGATACAGCATGCAGGGCGATGCGCTACCTTCTTGATTTTCCAACCATTGAAGAGAGAATGCAAGTTTGCAGGGCACGCGCCTACCTCAGAATTAACGCAAACAGACAGCATCCACTGCATAGTGAAATTAGGAAGGTGAAGGGCTGCAGGTTAAAAAGAGGACGGTCGTGGATGGGTCAAGCCGAAGACATTCTTCAACAGGTGTGTTCACTTGAGGACTTAGAACCTGGCGAGGAGTGGGTGCAAGTGCCAACAGACTTCTGCACATCCTTTTCAGTTTGCATCCAACTAGATAGAAAATGCAGACAAGAAAATCCGGCTGCTGTGGAGGCTGAAGTACAAGCGTTGATTTTCGAGAATTCGCTAGACAGTGACGCGGTCATCTACACAGATGGGTCGGTCGTCCGACATGTGAGAAGCTCATGGGCCTTTACAGCTCGGGCCGGAGGGAGAATTGTGAAGGAGGACTCTGGTGCTTTCACTGAAACCACAAGTAGCCTGACCATGGAAGTCATGGCAGTAAGTAAAGCAATAACATGGCTCGAGACACAGACATTCACTAGGGCTTGTTTCCTTAGCGACTCAATGAACATGATCAAGAGGATAGAGGAGGGGTCGATCCGAAGAGAATGGTTGCTGCCTCTGGAGCGGTCTCGGCTGGCAAAGATTAGTTTCATCTTCGTGCCAGGGCATGCGGGAGTACAAGGAAATGAGCGGGCTGACAAGCTCGCAGGTGAGGCTACTGTGGAGGGCGGACGCGCCATGGACCAGGCGGACATTCTGAATGCTCTACGAGAAGTGAGACTTTTGCAAGAACCAAGTGATGACTGTGAATCTACAACAATGGCCAGACTGCGAGAGCAGCAAATTAAAAGAGGGGTGGCCAAACAAGAACACTACGCAGGAAGCCAAAGAAGATTGATAAACCAACACAGAACTGGCGTCGTTAGCCGCTACACGCTGCGGGATTTGCTGAGGAGGGGATCCGAGCACTTATGGACTGAATGGTCCGATGTGCAACGAGGATGATCTGTCGACTAACTAACTAACTAACTAGAGTCTTTATCATATTCTTGGGTTGCCTCTAGCACTATAGCTTGACCCTCTTGGAGTGTAGGCACACGGTGGTAGAGAATCTATTGATCTGATTCTTGGACTATAGGCACACAGTGGTAGAGAATCTATTGATCTGATTCTTGGACTATAGGCACACTGTGGTAGAGAATCTATTGATCTGATTCTTGGACTGTAGGCACACGGTGGTAGAGAATCTATTGATCTGATTCTTGGACTGTAGGCACACGGTGGTAGAGAATCTATTGATCTGATTCTTGGACGGTAGGCACACAGTGGTAGAGAATCTATTGATCTGATTCTTGGACGGTAGGCACACGGTGGTAGAGAATCTATTGATCTGATTCTTGGACTGTAGGCAAACAGTGGTAGAGAATCTATTGATCTGATTCTTGGACTGTAGGCACACGGTGGTAGAGAATCTATTGATCTGATTCTTGGACTGTAGGCACACGGTGGTAGAGAATCTATTGATCTGATTCTTGGACTGTAGGCACACGGTGGTAGAGAATCTATTGATCTGATTCTTGGACTGTAGACACAGTGGTAGAGAATCTATTGATCTGATTCTTGGACTGTAGGCACTGTGGTAGAGAATCTATTGATCTGATTCTTGGACTGTAGGCACAAAGTGGTAGAGAATCTATTGATCTGATTCTTGGACTGTAGACACAGTGGTAGAGAATCTATTGATCTGATTCTTGGACTGTAGGCACTGTGGTAGAGAATCTATTGATCTGATTCTTGGACTGTAGGCACACGGTGGTAGAGAATCTATTGATTTGATTCTTTGTAGGCACACAGTGGTAGAGAATCTATTGATCTGATTCTTGGACTGTAGGCACACGGTGGTAGAGAATCTATTGATTTGATTCTTTGACTGTAGGCACACGGAGGTAGAGAATCTATTGATCTGATTCATGGACGGTAGGGACACAGTGGTAGAGAATCTATTGATCTGAATCTAGGACTAGGCAAACCGTGGCAGAGAATCTATTGACCTGATTCTTGGACTATGCACATCATGGTAGATAATTTATTGATCTCATTCTTGAACTGTGGGTACACTGTGGTAAAGAATTCATTGATCTTCTTCTTTTGTTTGCTTGAAATATGTCTATAACTGCAATGTTGTCTCTTGTATGAATTTAACTGTCTTATTTTAGTTCACTCAGCGGTCCATAAAGTTTATCTTCCATTGTTGTCTATCTAGGCCAGAAGGTTTGCCTAGATATGTTGTATTTTGGGCGGTCTTGGAGTATGTGCTCTGCTGTCTGCGACACCAATCCACATGTGTACATGGCTGATTCACCAATCTTGAATTTTGTATACATGTGGTTGCGTTATCTATTGTGTCCTGTTCCGAGGTGCATAATAATAACTTGTTCTGGTCTGTCCATAACGTGGTAGTCATCTCTAGCAGGTTTTGGTGGCTTTCTGACTGATACAATCATTCTTTTCTTTTGATGGTATGTAACGGGTACATCAGGCTGTTCTTCTTTTGCTCCTTCCTTAGCCAATCGATCAGCTCTGTCGTTTCCGATTATTCCACAGTGGGATGATATTCACTGTATGGTGACCTTATGCTGACTGCTAAGTTCAGAAAGTAGTGTCCTTAGTACTGGCAATTTCCCAGACAGGAGCATCTCGAGTACTGATTTTGCATCTGTCAATAACACCACAGGTTGTGTACCATGGCTGGTATTTAGTAATTTCTCTGTTGCTATCTTGATTGCCTCCATTTCAGCATCGTAGTTATGGCAGTACTTTCCTGTCGGTACTCTGGCTGTGTCCCTAGTATTATTTGGGTATTCTATGTGCACTCCCGCTTCTCCATTTCTAACAGCATTTTGTGCTGACCCATCTCTGTAGACTTGGATCCAAAGGTCCTGTGGGTATTCTTCATCAAGGAAGCTGAGAGTGGCTGTTCTGCGCTGTACACTGTTCTTCCTTGTCAAATATTCCTCTCTCTTTTGTCTGGATTTTCTAGTGATAGTCTTTCATCTTTCCATGGAGTTCACTCTGGAATAGTTTTCAGGGGGATACCAACTGGGTAGATCGGTGGTTTCTCTGCAGAGTCGTTTGGCCTGGTGTATAAACCTGCTTCTTTTCAACCGCCCCATAGCTAAGTTTTCAAATCTGTTCTTCATACGGTGGCCTAGCAAGCTGAGGAACGTTTCTGCTTGTATTAGTATTTTCATATCTCTGCGCTCTCTCAGTGCTTGTGTCCTCCCCATCTTCTCCATCTCCACTATAGGGGTTGATCTCATCCCTCCTGTTGTGACCAAGTGCTTGATTTGCACCTTGTCCAGGTCTTGTAGTGTGGTTTTTGATGCTGAACACCACGCAGTTAACCCGTTTTCCAGGTGTGGTCGTATGCTCTGTTGATAAACTTTGCTAAGTATTTTCCCACTGGCTTCTCATGTGGTTTCACTTAATTTTCTCAGGATGGCTATTTTCCTTCTGGCTTTTGCTACTGCTTTGTTGATGTACTTTCTCCATGTCAGCCTGCCATCAAATGTTACTCCAAGGTATGTTGGTTCTTTAACTTCTCTAAGGGGTATTCCATTTATCTGGATGATCCCTGCCTTTTGTTTTGGAGAGAGGATAAATAGAGTGGTGCTGCTCTTGTCAGTGATTATGCTTACACAACATCTATTTTTCCATGCAGCAGATGCATCTGCAGCTCTTTGTAGTGATCTGGCGGCCACTGATGCATGTTCATTTGTGCTCCATAGAACCAGGTCATCAGCGTACATTGCTGCTTTAATTCCATGCGGTAGATTAGCAACAAGATCATTGAAGATTAGAAAAAGTGTGTAGGACAAGACTCCGCCCTGGGGAACACATTGACACAGTAATACTTTCTTGCTCTTGAGTCTGTTTATCTGTACTCGGGCTCTTCTGTTGTGTAAGTATGCTTTCACTAATTTGTACATTCTTCCATTCACTTTATAGTGTCTCACTTTGAACATTGGACCTTCTTTCCAGACTTTGTAAAAGGCTTTCTTCAGATCTATCCATGCAGTAAGCACCAGCTTCTTCTCTTGGAATGCATCTTCAATTTCTTGAGAGAGGTAGGTTTTCTGATCTTCCGTAGAGTAGCAGTGCCTAAAGCCAGCCTTCTGTGGCACAGGGGTGTTTTCACATTCAATGTACCACTGCAGTCTGTGATTGATGATGCGCTCCAGTGTTTTGCAGAAACAGCTGGTGAGGCTAATTGGTCTGTAGCTGGAGACACTGGAACTATCTTTCCCTGATTTTAGAAGGGTATCATGATTGCTTCTCTCCAGGCTTGTGGAACACTGCCTAAGGTCCAGCTGTTATTGATCTGCAACAGCTTTGCTTTAGCCTCTGTTTCTAGGTTCCTGATCATTTCGTTGGAGATACCATTAGCTCCTGGTGACTTTCTCATTTTCAATTTTGATATGGCTAGCTCCAGTTCGCTGATTGTGATAGGTGCCTCCAGAACTTCATGTACTATTTCATTCTGTCCTGTATGTTGCCATTTCCCTTGAATCTCTTGTTGTTTCTCTGGCTAATTTCGATATTGCTACCTTGTCCCAGTGAGTCCGCAAAATGGTCAGCTGCTTGCTTTCCTGTTTAGATGTTTCCGTCTTTATGTAGTGCAATTTTTGAGCTTCTTCCTGTGCCCTCATCGTTAAGTTGTTTTATTAGCTTCCACAATTTCCTTGTGTCTCTTTCAAAGTTCAGTGACTCTGTTTTCTCCTGCTAGCTTTTCCGTCTAGCCTGCAGCTAGGCCCTTTGAAATTTGGCGTTTGTGTTCTGGTATTTATTGTGGTGCTCATGGCTGAGTTTGGCCTCTGCTTGCTTTCTACACACTTCCACATCATTATGCAACTGTTCCAGTTCACTAATCCAGTGGGGTTTATAATGTTTACGGGCTCCTCGTGGTACTGTTTCTCGTACTGCCTGTAGTATGCATTTCCCAAACTCTTCAACTACTTTATTTATGTCCTCAGTGTTCACGTTTCTAACCAGTATGCTGGTGCGATGCTTGTACATTGCCCAGTCTGCTTTCTTGTAGTTCCACCTCGAGAGGGTGCTGCTTTCACTTACAAGCTCATTTTCTACAGTAAGAAAGGCTGGCCGGTGGTCACTGCCACCAAGTTGTTTCCCAACAATTCGTGTAATGTTCCACTCCATGCTGCATGGATAGATCTGAAGAAAGCCTTTGACAAAGTTTGGAAAGAAGGTCCGATGACCAAACTGAGAAACTATATCCAGAAACAAGCTACTTGAGGATGCAACTTTCTACAGACCAAGGCAACAAGACGGGACGGTCAGTAACAACACCCAGGTCAAGAGCGTGACGAATGCCAATATCGGGCATGGCCTTTTTGCCCAGCTCTGCTACCTCGTTGATCATCCACGATAATTGCCTGGGCAAGCCCACCTTTTATATGCTGCCTAAGACATACAAGCTTGGGAACCCAGGCAGACCTATCGTCTCGACCTGCTCGTGTCCTACCGAACGGATTTCAGAGTTCCTAGACAGCATGTTTCAGCCGTTGGTTGCTAGTCTCCCTTCGTATATCAAAGACACCAACCACGCTATCTCTATCTACGATTCCATCAGTTTCACAACCCCTTCTCAGCATCACATCTTCACTTTAGATTTGACTTCACTCTATAGATCTATTCCTCACTCTGACGGCCTTAAAGTCTTGGAATTTTTCTTGGAGAAAAGGTCCAACCCCACCATAGCAACTGGACCATTGCTGCGTTTTGCGGAGTTGTCCACAACCTCATTCGTTTGAGTTCAATGGGGACTATTTCGACCAGATTATTGGTGTGGCCATGGGCACCAAGATGGGCCCTAGTTATGCCTGCCTTTTCATGGGCTATCTGGAGCACCAGGTATGGAGTCAATACACCGGTAGTCTCCCCGAGCTCTGCAGGGTGTACATCGACGACTGCTTCGGTGTTTCAGACATGTCCTTGTCTGATCTCCATGACTTTATTGCCTTTTTCTCTAACTTTCCAAGCATCAGACTCACCTCCACTATTTCTTCGTCGGCTGTCAATTTTAAGATCTAATTCTCTTTAGGTTTCGCGGGTCTATATACGACGGTTTATTATAAACCAACTGACTACCACGCATTCCTTCTATATACCTCCTCACCCCCCCCCCCCGCCACCCTCTTGTAAGGGCTCTATTCCTTTCTCGCAACTTTTACGTCTCCAACGACTTTGTCAGGATAATAACGACTTCCGCCAAAAAGCCCACGAAATGTTGGATTTCTTCCGCCTTCGTGGCTATCCTGATAAAATTTTGTCTACAGCTCTTCACCGCTGTCAGTCTATCAGTCGTGCCGAGGTTCCCTTCTCCAGGCCTAAACCACGAAATAATAGGCTGATCCTTTCATCAACCTACTATCCTCACAATATTGCTGCCAAAAATATTCTCCTAAGGCACCTATCTATTCTCCAGGCTGACCCAGTCACCCGCGATGTCTTTTCAGAGCCCCTCCCCCTCCCCCTGGTGGCTAACATGGCGAGATCGTAACCACAACAGTCTACCCCAACCTCAACAGTCTCTTACTGGCACTATGGCTTGTCTTCGATCACGTTGTAAGACCTGCCACATGTACTTCAAACCCAGAGTCTGGCATTCCCTAAGACCACTTTCCACATTCGTGAGGTTTTCTCATGCACGAGTTGCAACGTTATCTATGCGATCATCTGCACACATTGTGAGATGAGATATATTGGAGAAATAGTTCTACGTCTTGCTGACTGATTTAGACAGCACCTATCTGATATCAACAGAGGTGCCCAGAAACCGGTATCCATACACTTTAACAGTTCTGACCACTGTGGCGTGGCAGACATATAGGTCACGGCGCTCAAATCGTGCGCATCTTACGAACGTGATCGGAAGACTTTGGAAAATCACCCCATCTTCCAGTTGGGTTCACTTTCTCCTCACGGCCTCAATGTCCAACATAGTTTCATCTAACTTCCAACCTCCCCTCCCCCTTTTCCATCCCCGAAGTTGTTTAGCCCACTAGGAAGAAGTAGTGGCATATCCTTTACAGGACGTAGCAATCTACCCCAACATTGCTTTCTTGACAAGTTTGCGTTCGGTGGCTTGTCATTGCTTTGTGAGCGATTGGCACTCATACCATTATATGCTAACCAACACAGGCAGAGTGCATTCCAAGCGCCTACTGCTGTGTTCCTACGCAGTGTGCGGGAGTGCGTATCCCACCTTCACTACAGAGCCGGCTATAGTTCACTGCTAATCCGCTTTTCACCGTTCGCTCACATGGGCGTTAGTTAGTTAGTTAGTCGACAGATCATCCTCATTGCACATCGAACCATTCAGTCCATAAGTGCTCGGATCCCCTCCTCAGCAAATCCCGCAGCGTGTAGCGGCTAACGACACACGTTCTGTGTTGGTTTATCAATCTTTTTTGGCTTCCTGCGTAGTGTTCTTGTTTGGCCACCCCTCTTTTAATTTGCTGTTCTCGCAGTCTGGCCATGGTTGTAGAGTCACAGTCATCACTTGGTTTCCGCAAAAGTCTTACTTCTCGTAGAGCATTCAGAATGTCAGCCTGGTCCATGGCGCGTCCATCCTCCACATTAGCCATACCTGTGAGCTTGTCTGACCATACCAAACAGAAGAACTATTTCGGACGCCACGAAATAGTTCTTCTTATAATAAATTCCTCTATAAGAATTCAAGCATATAGTAACGCGTTTACAACGCACAATACAAATTGTACTTCACAACAGAAACTCGCCACATCCGAGACTTAAGCGGTTTGCACTGTACCAGGATTAGTGGTAGCTCAGTAGCAGGTTGATTCACTTACCAGTTCGAGAGTCTGAGCTTCAGTCTTCAGAAGTGCTGGGATTTTCTATCCGCCCACGGTATTCTCTCGCCATTCTTCTATAAAACCACATCTCCGCATCCCCATATAATCCCTCACTTGTCTGCTAATTGTCCATGATTGGCTTCTATACATCAGGATTGGTTCAATGCATCACTTAATAATTATTTCCCTCTAATCGACTGACAAAAATAAATTGCAGAGAATATTCTTCATCTTGAGAAATGCTACTTTTGCTTGGAATATTATACATTTAACTTCCTTAATACATCTTCTATCTGCTGCTATGTAAGTAATTAAGGAGAAGGTGATGGAGAATCTCTAGTATGCAGAAGAAGAGATCCCGTGTGTGGAAGCTGAGAGTAATCAGGTCGGAGCGAGTCTCATAGAGAAGACAACCCAGAAGGCCTGGGCTGCATTGTCTGTGGTATCTTTTCACGTTTACTAGCTGAAGACATGTAACTCTTTCTGCCCCACTAGGCAAACAAAATACAGGATCCTTGAGGCGTAGCCGGCAGATGGTTCTAGATCCATATTGTAGACCAATCGGCACGCCTGGTGTGAAGTAGTCGTTATCTGTTGAGTTGAGTTGAGCTAAGAACGGACATCACTGCACTCAGGACATTCCCATATGCGCTCCGTCCCCTTGTTCAACAGCCAGCGAAGAGTCTTGCTACTAATTGTCCCCACCGCTATCCGATTAAAAGTTATCCTGGTCTTCCCTCTCAGTTTTGAGACTACTAGAACCCCTGCCCGCAGAAGTCGGATGTGTCGGCCTAACGGCGCAAGAACGCAGCTCTGCTGTAAACAGGCACAACGCAATCACGTCTGAAAAAAAAACTCCAGATGAACGCAGAAGAAGAGGAAGAAGAAGAACCCCTGCTAACCCCCCGCAATCCCAACCTTTCCACATATGGGTTCTCAATCTGTTCCTCCAAATTCTCCACCTGGTCCCACAGGCACCCGACCACCTCTCCCTTGTCCATAGGTAATAGACCACCAAGAGGTGCATTCCCTGCCAGCCTATCAGCTTGTTCATTCCCCGCACTCCTGCATGGCCAGGGCAAAAAATCCATACAATTCTTACAATCTGTGACCTCTGAAGCGAGGTGAGCCATTCCACACGAAGCATTCCTTTCTCCACCTTACAAAACGTACTCCCCGAGTCCGTTGATGACGTTCTTTTTACTCTTCTGTGATTACCCGATCCTGTTTGTGATTATGGCCCAGTAATATTCACAGTAATTCCAGTGATTCATGGGATGAGGAAAAGGCGCTAGCTAGAACAGAGAAAACCCTAGGATAGCATAACTAGACACTCTCTTGTTTGAAACCGTGAAGGCTAATGAAATAGAGGAATATCTAAGACACATAGAACATAGAATTAAAGACAGTGATGAACTATATGGAGAGGACATAGTGGGACCTGGAGGAGATAGCAAAGGATAGGACGACACGAGCAGACAAGCTGAAAAACATCTGATGGCTGTGGAAATATGGTTTCTGAGGAAAATACAAAGAATACCATGGACAGACAGAAAAACTAATGAACAAGTCCTTCAAGAAACAAATGAAGATCGTAAACTGATTAGAGACATTAGACGTACACTGTCAAACGTTTTTAGGCATGTTATTAGAAGAAATGAATTGGAGAACATGGTAACAACTGGCAAACTCGAGGGAAAGAGAACAAGGGGAAGACCAAAAAGTAAATACCTGGGTGGCTTGGCTACGTGTCATGTTCGAGACAGGAACACGGAGCTGATCCACGACTCTGGTGATCGAGTGATATGGCAGGACATGACCGCCCATGCTTATCGGCATGGCACATGATGGATGGATGGAGGACGACACGGCTTGAGTTTATTGACCCCCCATGCCCCAGTGGGGGATAGGAGCAGCAGATGTATAAATATTCACACTACCCCAACCACGCTGTGACAGATTACAGCGTCACCATTATCAGTGGCAGACTAGGTCTACAAATATTGGTTGCATGGGGACAAAGCCACTAACAGGACAATAATATTTTATCATATTAGAGCCCACCTTATCAGTGGTTCAAAAGACCCTCTTTATCAGTGGTCCAAAAGGCCAATTGTATCATAGGCCAGAGGTCCCACTTTATCAGAGGCACAGAGGTTCCACTTTATCAGAGGCACAGAGGTTCCACTTTATCAGAGGCACAGAGGTTCCACTTTATCAGAGACACACAGAGCCCACTTGGAGCCACACCCTGCCCCGTCCGCCGCTGACCATAATGAACATATACCAATTATCTTGAGATGCACTAGGGATACTCCTATTAAGACAGCGCGATATATGCTTGAACTTCTTTCAATAAGGTCCAGATATATTCTTGCCCAGGTCAAAGAGATCACGAGAGTGATCACTAACGATAAACATTCCTTATATAGGAACAGAGTTCACTCAGAAGGTGTTAGAATTACGCGAGGAATTTCCTGGATGGTGCAAGCTGAGACACACCATTACTCAGGTTTCCGGTATTGAGAACACTCTCATGGGCCTCGAGATGAACGGGAGCCAGGAAAAGATCAACAGCTGTAATGTTCTCATTACTGTTGCCAGGACATGACTAAAGTGGTTCTACATGAGAGATAGACAGACAGACAGACAGACAGACAGACAGACAGACAGACAAGCAGAAAGACAGACAGACAGACAGACAGACAGATAGATAGATAGATAGATAGATAGATAGATAGATAGATAGATAGATAGATAGATAGATAGAACGAACAAACTTTATTTTAAAAGGGTAACAAATTGGGCACGCAGGCCCGTCTTACATTCGGCCCTTTCAATCACTCATCTTTCATTCATCAAATGTGCATGTTACATTAACATAGGGAGAAAACATTGTCAAATTGATTTTGTAAGCATAAACAATGCATGTTACGCATGATACATTCAGATGAGAAAAAAAAAAATGATCAAATGAAAGTTGTAAACATAAACAGTGCATATTGCCATGTTGTGAGACACATCCCCCATCCACCCTCATATCCCGCAGCCACCAACACATCCCCCACCCACCAAACCTCCCCCACCCACCCACACATACCTCCACGCACTCAAACAGAACCAGGCGAACATACATGCCGCCACACACCCACTGATCCCCCACCCACACACATTTCCCCAAAGAAGAAGAAGAAGAAGAAGAAGAAGAAGGAGGAGTAGGAGGAGGAGGAGAAGGAGGAGGAGGAGAAGAAGAAGAAGAAGAAGAAGAAGAAGAACACCGCCAACCCACACATCCAGCACCTATCCACACACATATCCCGCACTCTCACAATTTTCCCCACCCACCCACACACACATCAGCCAACCTACACCCACTCGCCCACCCAATATTCGCTACCTCTCAACTACACATCCCCACCTATACACACATCCCCACCCATAAACACATCTCCCCACCTGCCCACACATATCCCCAACCCATAACCCAAAAATACACACCTCCCACACACACCCCGCCACCCACATATACCCCACCCACTCACATCCGCCGCTCACACATATCTTCTCACAACTACACACCTCCCCCCACCCATACACTCATCTCTCACACACATCCACCCACTCACGTACTCATCTATCAACCACTCACACACACACACACATCCCCCACGTGCCCATCAACACATGCATCTCTCATCTACCCTCCCACCCACACACACACCAACCACCCAGCCAAACACACATCCCCCATCCTCGCATACATCCTTCAATCACCTGCACGTCCCACACCTCCCCACATCTCCCCTCCCACACAAAACTCCACCCATAAACACATTCCCCCACATACACATCCCTCACATACATTCTCCATACACATCGCCGCCCACACATCTCCCCACCCACTCACACATCCTCCACCTACAAACATCCTCACCACCCACACATACATCCTCCACCTACTCACATTTACCCCATCCACACTCACACACTCCCACCCACACAGACATATCCCATTCACAGAAACCCCTCACACCCATCCCTCAACCCACACAATCTCCTACACACCCATTCACCCACCCAAACACACACTCACTACCCACACCCCCTCCCAACCCACCAACACCCACATACTTCCAACTATCCTCTCAAATATCCCCCTCCCCCCACACACACACATATCCCACACACACACATACATCCACCACCGACTACAAATCCCTTCACACATCCACACACCACCCATTAACCCATACACATCCCCCACACACAACTCCTCCACACATACATTCCCCACAACCTCACATACACCCATATCCCTCACATACACACCCATATCCCTCACATACACATAGATAGATAGATAAATAGATACAGAGAGAGGGAGGGAGGGAGGGAGAGAGAGAGAGGGAGAGAGAGAGGGAGGGAGAGGGAGAGGGAGAGAGAGAGAGGAGAGAGAGAGAGAGAGAGAGAGAGAGAGAGAGAGAGAGAGAGAGAGAGAGAGAGAGAATAGAAATGCCACAGAGACACGGGGCAGCTCTCGGTATAATTTTAGTTTATAATCATAGATGGCTTTGTTCGTTTCCGTAAAGGGTCGGATTTTGGGAATTTTCAGCTTCGTTTAGAGGACCGATCACTGCAGAGCGTTTTTGTGTGTATGTTAACGATGCAGTTCAGTTGAGAATGGAACTAGGATGTATCCTTGCATCGCAATGGTGGTTATCTGACTCTCCATATGCAGAAGTTACGTTGTGTCTGATTCTGAACCTTGTTATCTCTCATTGGGGACTATGTTCCCAGGATGGTCACCCGAAGTCCTCCAATCATTAACTATCCCATGCAGCCTCGTCCATGCCCTCCCTATTTTATTCATTTTTATCTTTACTTCTCTTCTTCGCGTGTTTTTAGGACTTCCTCTATTTCTGTTGCTTTTGGGATTCCAGACAAAGGCCTTTCTAGTTATAATGGGTGTATGTCTAATGATTGTGCAGTGTTTGAAAATATTGCCGGTCCAAGTTTTATATGTTGCATGAAATTTACAGACGTTGAATACGAAACATGGACCGGCAATATTGTCAAACGCTGAACAGTCATTAAAAATACATCCTATACTATTCTTAAATTTTCTCAGTATTTGTCCTATCCAGCGGCAGCATCTTTCCTCCACCTCTTGACTTACCGGTATCTGTCTAGTTCTCTTCATGAGCGCCATATTGATGATTCTGTCATACCATTTTAGACCTTCTACTTTGCGCAGACACCAGTTAAATACATTTCTATAGTTTACTAGTAATCGTGTTAGCCGTAATCCGTGTTTGTGAACCATGCAGATTAAACGTTAGTGTTGAACATTCTGAGTTTAATGTTAAGTTTAATTCTTCAACCTCCACACACGTTCTAGTGCTCTAAAGGCCTTTTGTATCCTTATTTGGTACCGTTATCTGTTTCCCGATCTTTGCCCACATTGCTACTTAATAGGAACATGATTCTTACACAATGCTGGCGAAACCCCATCTCGGGGTGCTATCATGTAAACATATCTATCATCAGACCTCAGTCGTAAAAATTACCCTCTTTGATAACAATCACCTTCACATTAACGTACTAGTTATGGTTGTTAGGTCACAAGATTATTAATCCGAGCCAGACGATGGACACTAATATAACTTCTCTTCTGAGGTTGAAAGTGATGAGGGTAATGATATAATCGAACCTCTGTCGAAAAGTCTATTTTCCTAACCCAAACTTACAGATAAAAGCTGGAGTGCGAAGGGAGGTGTGTGTGTGTGTGTGTGTGTGTGTGTGTGTGTGTGTGTGTGTGTGTGTTTGCGCGCGCGTGCGTGCGTGCGTGTGTGCGTGTGTGTGTGTATTATATATGCGTGTCCGTGGGGGAGGGGGATGGGGGGGGGCAGAGGACGAGGGTGCTAAGCTAGCGTTCCCAGATCAGATGTTCTTTTGGTTGCGTTATATCTATGCTTGTTTAGTGTCGCCACGAAGTTATCCATCCGTGGGTTTCTTGTGTTATCTTTTGCTATGTCACGAATGGGTGATTGTGTACACACATGATGTTTTCAAGATCTTCAATGGCTTGTTGCCCAGGTGTTCACGGTCATAAGCAAGCCGTTATGCTGTCTTCGAGAGTGATGCTCGTTGGGTGATTTAGAGCTGGCGGACGACATATGTGGTTGCAGGGTAGATCAGGGGTTGAATCAACACGACCGGAGCGTAGAGGATGTATCAATCCCGACCAGAGAACATAGCGTGTATTGACTCGACCATAGAACAGAGAATGTATCAACCAGACCAGAGAAGAGAGGATTGTTCAACCCGACCTGAGAACAGATGATGTATCAGCCCCACCAGAAAACAAAGGATGTATCAACCCTAACAGAGTACAGCTAATATATCAACCAGACCAGAGAAGAGAGGATTTTTCAACCCGACCTGAGAACAAATGATGTATCAGCCCGACCAGAAAACAAAGGATGTATCAACCCGACAAGAGAACAGAGAATGTATCAACCTGACCAGAGAACAGAGAATGTATCAACCCGACCAGAGAAGAGAGGATTGCTCGACCCGACCAGAGAACAGAGGATGTAGCAACCCGGCCAGAGGACAGAGGATGTATCAACCCAACCAGAGTACAGAAGATGTAGCAACCCAACCAGATAACAGAGGAAGTATCAACCCGAACAGAAAACAAAGGATGTATAAACACGACCAGATAACAGAGAATGTATCAACCCAACCAGAGAAGAGAGGATTTTTCAACGCGACCAGAGAACAGGATGTAACAACCCGATCAGAGAACAGAGGACGTATCAATGCAATCAGAGAACAGAGGATTGCTCAACCCGACCAGAAAAGAAAGATTGTATCAACCCGAACAGAGAACAGGATGTATCAACCCGACTACAGAACAGACGATGTATCAACCAGACCAGAGAACAGAGCATGCATGAACTCTATCAGAGAACAGAGGGCGTATCAGTTTGACCAGAGAACAGAGGATGTATCAATCCGATCAGGGAACAAAGGAATATTAACCCTACCAGAGAACAGAGGAATATCAACCCTACCAGAGAACACAGGATGTATCAATCCGATCAGATAACACAGAATGTATCAATCCAATCAGCTAACAGAGAATGTATCAACCCGGCCAGATCACACATGATGTGTCAACCCGATCAGAGAACAGAGCATGTATCAACCCGACCAGTGAACAGAGGATGTTTCAACCTGACCAAAGTGCAGATTATGTATTAACCCGACTAGAGCACAGAACATGTACCAACCCAACTAGAGAACAAAGGATTTATCAACCCGACCAGAAAACAAAGGACGAATCATACGAATCAGGGTACATAGGATGCAGCAATAATACCAGAGAACAGCCAACGAATAAAACCGACCGGGGTACAGAGAGTGCTCTTGTCTGCAGCGTCCACATAATTCCTCACTAATTTGCTGTAAACAAAATTATGAGTCTAGCACCATATGTTCAATATACTTTTGTCAACTAAAATGGTCATCTACTTGCTTACTTTGTTGAATTTGTTGATTGTCTATGATTCACTTCCATACACATTGACCCTCATGTAGCTTTTGAGATACTCAATTGATCTCTCTATAAAGATACAGTTGCATATGTTTTTAATTGATGTTGTAATCAATTACAAAAGTTACTGACTTTTTGTTATTTTCTAGAACATTTTACGTGAAATACTTTGCCGTTGATTTCTAAACGGCCGACGCCTTAAACCATAGAAATCAGCGCAAAGCGCTCTATTACCAAATCGCCCGCTGTTGATTTCGAACCCTTAACTCGGTATGCCTGTAGATTATGAAACTGCGCGTCTCAGCTTCATTATCGTCATCATCATCATGTGCCATGCCGGTAAGCGTGGGCGGCCATGTCTCGCCATCTCACTCGATCAAAAGAGTCGTGGATCAGCTCAGTGTTCTTGTCTCGACCATGCCACGTGGTCAAGCCATCCAGGTATTTACTTCTCTGCCTTCCTCTTGCTCTTTTCCCCTCAATCTTGCCAGTTGTCACCAAGTTCTCTAATTTATTTCTTCTCATAACGTGACCAAACATTTTGACTGTCTACGCCTAATTTCTCTAATCAGTTTACAATTTTCATTTGTTTCTTGTAGGACTTGGTCATTGCTGTTTCTGTCTGCCCATGGTATTCTTTGCACTTTCCTCAGAAACCACATTTCCATAGCCATCAGATGTTTTTCAGCCTATTTGCTCATTGTCCTCGCTTCACACCTGTACAAAAGTACAGGTCCTCACTATACCCTTAAGCCAGAGGCGGAAAGCTTTCGGTTAGCGGGCCTTTTGCAGCCCGCAAAATAAGGTAACGGCAGGCTCGACTCAAAATACAATAAATCTAGGAGCTGTTTTCATAGCATCATAAATGTATATTATGTAAATCATAACAATAAAATAAAGCTGAGATACAATCAAGCAACTTCCATTACTGGACAGACAGGACAGATACGAGTTAAGTTTAGTACAGTTTAGTTTAGTTTAGTCGACGGATCAACATCACGGCACACGGGTGTATCCCATAAATGCTTCGTTCTATTCCTAATTCAAAGCCTGAGTCCGGAGAATCTCAGCCAAGCGTACATAACGAAAGAGACACGAATGCTTCTCACCAGCTGCTCGCGGCCCGTCTGCCTGTATTGCGGGGACTCAATGGACAGCCAGAGCCAGGCAGACCGAGAGTGTACAACTTGCAAAAGTGTGAACACTCTTTCCCTTTGGGTAATATATTTACATAAAGGAATACTTCAGATAATGAAACAATTTCATTGTTGGACAGCTGAAAATTACATGTGTGCTCAAGCGCTTGTGTGTGTCCGCGTATGTATGTATTTATGTATCTCACATTTCGATTTCATTGATACGATTACCCTCACCCCGTTCAACCACAGAAGATAGGTTATATTAGAGTCCATCCCTGGCTCAGGTTAATAATACTGTGACCCAGTCAACCACAAATAGGATATTAATTTGAAGGCGATTGTTGCTAATAGAGGATTATCGCTAACATTTTTTAAATCTGCCATCTCCTTCTCACATCTGTCTCATCCTGTGTGAGTCTATGTGTGTGTGTGCGCGCGCGTGTGTGTGTATGTGTTGTTTGTAATGTGTATATATATATATATATATATATATATATATATATATATATATATATATATATATATATATATATATATATAAACAACAAAACAACACACACACACACAAATAATTTTCAGCTCTCCAACAATGAGACGACATCATTATCTCAAGTACTCCTTTATGTGAATATATAACGCCCAAAGGGAAACAACCTGTGTGTTAATAAGAGAAACCAGGGGCAGTAATCTATTCCACGAAGACATTGTTAACAAATAGCCGTTGGCAGTCAGACAGGGCTTTCTAGCATTGCCACTATAGTTCCTCCGTTTCATATGTGCTTTTACCTCATCCACTTTACCTCAACATATGTTGATATGTGTAATGGGATATCTATCTTTCCGTCCGTCCGTCCGTCAGTCCGTTTCTGTCTGCTTACTTGTCTTGTCCGTCGTGTCTGTCTTTAAATGTTTCTCTGTGTCAGCCTTTGTGTTTGCCTTCTTGTGTCTATCTGCAAGTAGGCATGCCTTATGTGTGTCTGTATATCTGTGTGTGTGTCGGTCTTTCCGTTTGCTTGTTTGAGTGTCTGTCTATCAATGTGTGTGCCTGTGTATCTGTCACCTGGCTTTTCATTTGTCTGTACCTGTCACATAGCTCTCTGTTTGTCTGTATATTTTAGCCGACTTTCCGTTAGTCTGTTTCTGTCACCTAGCTCTCCGTTTGTCTGTTTCTGTCACCTGAGAGAAAGAACGGCAGCAGCAGAATATAGGAGGGACGGTCAATAAGTAATTCCTCTTATTTTTTATTTATGTAAACACTTTATCGTTGTGCAATTTATTAATTTAGCAGGATTCCTCATCCACTCTTTTGCACTGTATGTCACTACCAGCCTGTTTCAGTCACAGGTTGAGCAACAGTAACGGTTTAAAAATGGCCACCAAAGAAGTTCCCGTAAAGCAACGTGAAGTCATAGAATACCTCAATGCTGAATACCAGACTCCGTGGTAACTGTCGGGTAACACTGGATGAATTGTATTCCATGTAGTAAAGCTGTGCCCAGACCATCATTAAAAACCTCGGTTATTCAAACTTTTTTCAATTTGAGGACAACGAGACTTAAACGCGCGTACGTCAGTCGTTTAGGAAAAAGGACACAATTTTATCGTGCGTTGAGAAATAAATTTTTTGAATTACAGACTTAGGGCTTCATTTCAATGTGAATTTGGTCTGTTTTCTTTCTTTCTTTCTTTCTTTCTTTCTTTCTTTCTTTCTTTCTTTCTTTCTTTCTTTCTTTCTTTCTTTCTTTCTTTCTTTCTTTCTTTCTTTCTTTCTTTCTTTCTTTCTTTCTTTCTTTCTTTCTTTCTTTCTTTGTTGTTGTTGTTGTTGTTTTATTGTTGCCTATTGAGTGAAATTAATAATTACGAGGCATTATTTATTGACCGACCCTCGTAACAAAAGGAAATACAAACAGTTACGTATGTGTAGCTCCAGCATCTTTTTTGCTGGTCTCCCTGGCGTAGGTGTTAACGTCTTTCTCCGTAATCCCGTATATTCTCGTCAGTAACGCAGCTGCAGAGAATCGGCAGCGGTTCGCGCCGCGCTGGTAACTTACGAGGGTTTGTGAGCCGGTCACTTAGAAAGCAATGGCAAACTACTGAAATTAATCTTGCCTAGTACATCAATAGCTGCTGACATACGCTGGTGTTGACTGCAACGTCCTGCAAGGGATATGCAAAAATAAAAAAAACGCATACTTAACTGTTTGTATTTCCTTCTGTCACTAGCTCTCCCTTTGTCTGTATCTGTCACCTAGCTCTCCCTTTGTCTGTATCTGTCACCTGGCTCTCCCTATCTGTATCTGTTACCCCTTTGATGAGCAATGCTAAAATTTGCGACTCCGATTTAATGAAAATTTGAGCATTTATAATGTGAAATTCGCCGGTTGTGTCATGATCTCAATAAAACCGAAAACATTACAGCGAACTATATTTCGCGTCCATGTTAGACTACTATACCGCTGAACAGGTGTAAGTTGTGTGTTTGTACCGGTAAATCTGAAGTCTCTTTCAAAGAGGTAAATAGATCTGCAAGTTATGTTTTCTATGGCGGTATTTCAATGTTTTAATATACATGATTAAATTAAGCACCCATTTTTACTTATATTTTACAAATTTCAACAAATGAAGAGTAGCAGTAATAACTCCAAAACCATAATTACAAACTCGTATGCTGCACCGTGTGACACACCATGGCGGGAACCGGCCGATGACTTTACGACGATTTGTTATGGCGATTTAAAATTATGATAAAATATTCACAACCAACTTTATTGAAAAGCAACGCACGATGACCCCGTTGTTGTTTATATTGTGAGGCCATATCTATGTAATGCCATTGATCCATCTTAACGTGTTTTTATTTTTATTTTTCTGGTGTCTCTGGGAATCGAAAGCAGCCGTATATATTCCAATCTAATTAATAATCGTCTAGGTTTCCCAATACTTGATTTCTGTCTACTCAACTTTAAAGCCGGCTCCATGGCTTAGGGTCAGTGAATATGATTAAGTCCCTGACATATCGAGTCGAGGGTTTCGAAATCCGCAGCAGACGATCTGGAAGCTGACCGCTGGCGTTGATTTAGATGGTATGGCCGTTGATCGCTCAGAATACAATGGTGTCACGGAGCAACGTTTAGGCCATCTTTAGCTGGTTGTCTTCCTACTGGCACGTCGATCTCATGGTTGTTACGTTATCATGGCGCTACTTCTGTGCTCCGTATTTGATGGTTGAAGATCTCTGCGCCATGTTTATTGTCTTCTTACTATACTATTCCAAAAAACAAAACAAAAACGCAACATTTTTGGTGTTACTTTTATAAAAGATATTCACTGATTGGACATCAGTCAACCTATTGACTTTGTCCATTTGGTCATTAACTTCTCGTGGTTACCTAGATTGTACTCACCTCATGATTCGTGAGGTCATGAAAGAGGTCAAGAACAAACAACATTTTTGACAATAACTCGTGACAGATTCATGATAATCCTGTGGCACTTACTGAGCACAAAACTCTCTGACCATATTATTGAGTGCCTATACAAGATTGACGCTCCTATACACTACCTAATCACTATGATTACCCAATCACTAGCTACCTAACCACCCTGATACACTAGAGCTGCCTAAACACTCAGATATACCAGAGCTATCTAACCACTATAAACACTATAGCTATCTAACCACTACGATATATTAGAGCTACCTAACCACTGTGATACACTAGAGCTACCTAATCGCTATGATACCCTAGAGCTATATAACCACTATTATACACTAGAGCTACATAATCACTGTGATACACCAGAGCCACCTACCATTATAATGCACTAGAGCTACATAACCACTATGATACACTAGAGCTACCTACTACTATGATACAATAGCGCTATCTAACCACAATGATACGCCAGAGCTATATAATCACTCAGATAACTAGATCTACCTAACCTATGTGCGATGTGTGGGTTGGTGGGGGATGTGTGTGCGTGTGTGGGGAATATGTGGTCGATGGAGGTGTGGTTGGGGGATGGGTGGTTGGAGGTGTGGGTGGGGAGAGGATGTGTGGGTGGGGGATGGGTGTGTGGGTTAGGATGTGTATGTGGGTGGGCGCGGGATGTTTTGGTTGGTGGGGTATGTTTGTGTGGGTGGCATGTGTGTTTGGGTTGGGGTAACGGGTGAGGGCAGTGTATGTGGGTGAGGGATGTGCGGGAGGGGGATGGATAGGTTGGTGGGGTATGTATGTGTCCCTGGGTGTGTGTGTGTGTGTGTGTGGGTAGGTGGGGGTGTGTGGGTGGTGTGATGTGTGGGTAGGTGGGAGATGGGCCTCATAACATGGTTATTTGTCTTATTTATGTTTACAACATTCATTTCACAATGTTTTTTTTTTCTTCCTATGTGAATGTATAATGCTCTTTATGAACGAAAGATGAGTGATTGAAAGGGCCGAATGTAAGACGGGCCTGCGTGCCCAATTTGTGACCCTTTTAAAATAAAGTTGATTTGATTTGATTTTAATTTAACCACTGTGATACACTAGAGCTACCTAATTACTATGATATACAAACGCTACCTAACTACTACGATATACTGGAGCTACCCAATCACTGTGATACACTAGAGCTACCTTACTACTATGATACACCAGAGCTACCTAACCACTCGGATACACTACAACTACTTAACTACTGTGATACACTAGAGCTATATAATCACTATGATACACAAGGACTATCTAACCGCTATGATACGCTAGAGCTAGCTATCCACGTCGATACACTAGACATGTATGCATGTGTGTGAGTGTGTGTGTGTGTGTGTGTGTGAGCAGACAGGTAGACAGGCAAGCAAGCACACACCACACCACACAAACATACACATATACACACATACGCATCAATACATACATAAATACACATATACACAACTACACACATACATACACATATGCATACACACATGAATACACACATACACACATAAATACACACATAATCACACATATACATACAGATACATAGACATAGACATACACATATACAAAAAGTCGCTTAAAAGTCAATATAGTCGACTTCATTGCACCGGGTTTATATCCAATATGGCTCAGTCTCTTTCCGCAGCGCGGAAAGCGTCACTCAAAGCACGAACTACGTAGATCCAGCGACGACCCTCAGGAGTCTCCGAAAAACTGCACTCATGAACCGAAGGACGCGGTACGGTATCGAACCCACAATCTTCGGAGCCCGAGTCAGACGGTTATACACATACACACGTACATACACACACACATACACATACATACATATATACATACACGAACACACACATATACACACTCATATATACACTGAAATATACATATGTATATATGTGTGTCAGGTCTTAGTCAGATATGACTGAGCTACCGTATAACAGTAGACGGTACTACCTGCTTTTTGTTAGCGCCGAACGTTGGGCGGCGCTTACCAAACCCGACACACACACACACACACACTCACACGCACGCACGCACGCACGCACGCACGCACGCACGCACGCACGCACGCACACACACACACACACACATATATGTTATTGACGGGTTCTAAGAATATCTTGGGTAAAGAAAAGGACACATGTGAATCCATACTTCAGGAGCTAAATATTGAAGAGGGTTGGATATTTAAGACGATAAAACAGGGAACATTTTGGTTACTTGAAACGTCATGAAAGTTTGGAGAGAACAATAATGGAGGGGTATATGCCTTTGAAGAGAGGAAGAGGAAGGCCAAAGAGAAGATGGGTGCAGGATGTGTTTCTCCGCTAACCCCGAATACTCTCGTCACGTGACGCGACGAGAATTAGCAATGGTTCGAATTGCAAAAGTGACTTATGAGAGTATGGAGCCGGTCACTCAGAAAGTCGTGGCGTGCTGATGAGCGTAATCTAGCCTAGGAATCAACATACAGCTGAAAGATGCTGGTGTTGACCGCAATATCCTGAAACAGGATGGAAACGTGGGGAAATATATATATATATATATATATATATATATATATATATATATATATATATATATATATATATATATATATATATATATATATATATATACACACACACACACACACACAGACGGACAGACAGACGGACAGACAGGCACATATACACACGCACACACACACACACACACACATAGACAGACACAAACACATCAGCTCCACAAGGACAACCTTGGATCATTCTGACCGTCCCATGCGCAGTCACAGAACCCCAGGCTGCGAGTGAGCACTTGAGTTGGCTCACGAGCCAGTCTGTGGTGGCGGTGTGAGCTTGTCAAGCTTCGCGTCTGGGACCCCACCACTGGTCCAGTCTGTCTGTGCGCGGAAGCTCCATGGTGCCCAACTCAGGTGTGGTGTGTGTGTGTGAGAGGCCAACAGGAACAGTCTTCCCGTGTCGTATTTCACTTTGAGGCAGAGAAGTACTGTGTAAAACGTAATGAATATTTGTATCTGATTTTTGTGTTTAATAGCAACAGGGTTAATGATCGGTGTTGCAATTGTAGTTAATTCCGATTTGATGCAAATTTTTTGCCCTGTAATGTGTTTTTCGTGTTGCATTTAAGTGCTTTCGGTGCTATTCTAGCGTTTGGTACGGGTATTTTGTTGTCTTTTGCTAAAGAGGTTGTTGAGAGTATATTTATTAATTTCAGTTTTATTAATAAAGGAACGTTTTAAATATTATTGTGTGTAGAAAATATAGGCCGGTCTCTCTGGCCGAGGGGTTACAACACTTTCTCCGTAATACCGTTTATCACGCAGAGTCTCGTAGCGGGCGAGAACTGGGAGCGGTTCGTCCCCCGCTGGTGACTTGCGGGATAACTGAGCCGGTCGCTCAGAAAGCAATGGCAAACTACTGAGCGTAATCTTGCCAAGAAATCAACAGACAGCTGAAAGATGCTGCTGTTGATCGCGATGTCCTGTAAAGGATATGCGAATTTAAAAAAAAAAAAGAAAAGAAAAGAAAATATAGCGTAATTAATAACTTACAGATTGTTAAGAAGAAAAGTTTAATATAGTATCGTTTATAGCTAAAAGAAACTTGTTAAGAGCAGGAAAGCTTAATATAGTGTCTTTATTATTTAAAAATATTGTTAATAAAGAAACGTTAAAATAGTGTTGTATGAAAAAAAGGGGTGGGGGGGGGGGGAGGGAAACATTCATTGATAAGAAAAAGGTGAATATTATGTCATTGATAACTTAAAGATTGTTAAGAAACAAAAGTTTAATATAGTGTCGTGTATAGCTAAACAAAATCTTTGTTGAGAGCAAACACGTTTAATATAGTGTATGTGATAACTTTAAGAATGCTAAGAAAGAAATGTTTAATATAATGTCTTTTATAGCTTGAAGTTTATCCAGAAATAACGTTTAATACATTCACTTTTATAGCTTTAAAGCTTGTTGACAAAAATTAAACTCGTGTATTATTGTGTCTTTTTATAACTTAAGTCTTGTTAAGAAAGAACCGTTTAACAGTGTCTTTTTTTTTTGCATAAAACTTTGTTGAGCACACAAGCGTGTGATATAGTGTCTTTTATAACTAAAAGATTGTTAAGAAAGAAACGTTTAATATAGTGTCATTTATAGTTTTCCAAGCTTGTTGAAAGCAAACAGAAGTGTAATATAGTCATCATCATCATCATCATCATCATCATCATCATCATCATCATCATCATCATCATCATCATCATCATCATCATCATCATCATCATCATCATCATCATCATCATCATCATCATCATCATCATCATCATCATCATCATCATCATCATCATCATCATCATCGTCATCATCATCATTATCATCATCTTCTACCGTCAAGCCCCGTGAGGAGGAATAATTTGCGCTCCAACGCCCGATGGGCGGCACTGGATAGTGTCATTCCGTGTGATTGAACAATGTCTTTTATGTGGTCAATCCATTTTCGCCTTGGGCATCTTCTTGATCTCGTCGCAGATGATCTTTTATGTAGAGCCGTAGAGCCAGTGATGGAAGTTGCTAGTGTTGCATTCTAACGAGATGGCCAAACCACTTGATCTTCTCTGTCTTTCAATAAATGTGGCACAAGGTGTTGATCGAACTGTCTGTCTGATAACAGCATTTCTTACTCGTTTTCGGATTGTTAAGTTGGCAGCTCTCCTCAGGCATCTCATCACACAGGCGTTGATTTTGTGAAAGTGTGATTTGGATAAAGTCCAAGTTTGTGATTGATAGCATAGGGTTAGCCGGCTTCGTGGATTAGAGGTTATGACTTTTCTCCGTAATCTCGTATACTCTCGTCGGTAACGTGATGACGGTTCAAATCAGCAGTGGTTCGAATCGCATCGGTAACTTACGGGGTATGTGAGCCGGCCGCTCAGAAAGCAATGGCAAACTACTGAGCATAATCTTGCCAAGAGATCAACATACAGCTGAAAGATGCTGAAAGTCCTGTAAAGGATATGCTAAAAAAAAAAAAAAAAAAAAAAAAAAAAGCATAGGGTTGGTGTGAATATGCTGTTTATTATCTGTCGTTTTGCGGACATGGGTATATTTGGATGTTTCAGTATGGGTGATAATTGATATGTAAGTGCACTTGTTTTTTTACATATGATTTCGATTTCTCTTTTTAGTCTGCCATCTTCTGTGATCATACTTCCAAGATATTTGAATTCTTTAACTTGTTTGAGAGATTTATCTGTAAACCTAGTGAACCAAGCGATCTGCTAACTTGCATTACTTCGGATTTGGCTGTATTTATACTCATATTGTATCTGCTGCATGTTGAACTCCGATTGTTAATATGATTTTACAGTCTGCCCTCGTCGCTATCTAACAGGCATTGATCGTCTGCGAATAGAAGTGAATTTATTTCCCTTGGATCGGTTGTTTCATCTGTAATATAGTATCTGTAATATATATATATATATATATATATATATATATATATATATATATATATATATATATATATATATATATATATAGATATAGATATATGTCAGTCAGGTCTTAGTCAGATATGACTGAGCTACCGTATAACAGTAGACGGTACTACCTGGTTTCTGTTAGCGCCGAACGTTGGGCGGCGCTTACCAAACCCGACACCCCACATTGTGCCAACGGCTTCGGGCGGAAGAGCGCAATTGGGAGGGTACAAGCCTTACCCTGGTGCGAGGAAATGCAAGCTAAAGACAAAATTGTCATGGCAGGGCAGACCAGGCCCTAAGCCTTGGTTGGCAGCTGGTCTAGGATCGAAGCTCCGACAGGCGGACAGTTAGAGCATTGCTTTGCTGATCCGGCAGCTTCTGCAGCTTGTCTTGTTCCAGATGTAGGGGTGTTACCTTTCCTCTGGAGTGAACTAGGCAGGCCGAGAGAGGGATCATGCTGCATGGGCAACACATGATCTCTATATTTTAGCCCAGGCTTTGTGCTATGGAGAGGCAATAACTCCATCCCTGGTCTTAACTGGTCTCGGAATCAAAGCGAGAGGCAACTGTTACGGGTTATAAGTCCTTGTCAGTTGGCGTAGACATGGGGCTCCACGCGTTGCCTCTGACGGTGGGAGACACCTATACGTGTCACTGATCAGCTACCGCCCGCCTCAAGCTGGGCAGTCCCCAGCCAATTGGGTGCTGATCCGCCACAGCCTGCCTGCTTCAATGGGTGCTTGGGGCTAGGACAAAATCTGAATCACAGGCTGTAAAACCAATGCACCAGGTACAAACAAAAATATAAATAGAAACCTCAAGCTACGGCTTGCAACCTGGAACGTGAGAACCATGTGTTCAGGATTTTCCACTGACTTGACCAATATTGACGATGTGAGAAAAACGGCTGTGATTGATGCCGAACTCAATCGTCTTAACATTGATATTGCTGGCCTGCAGGAGACTCGCCTCGCTGAAGAAGGGTCACTCAGGGAAAAAAAACTACACCTTTTTCTGGAAGGGTAAAGGGCAGGCAGAAAAAAGGCAACACGGTGTGGGTTTTGCAGTGAAGAATTCGCTACTGGGAATGATTGAAATTCCAGCAGAAGGAAATGAAAGACTATTATCCCTGCGCTTGGCAACCTCTTGTGGGTTTGCCACCATTATTACTGCATATGCACCGACACTCGATTCCTCTGATGATGTGAAGGATTTGTTCTATGAGGAGTTAGACTCTGTGATCAAGGCAGTTCCAAAATCCGACTACATTTATATGCTCGGTGATTTCAATGCTCGTGTGGGCAAGGACTCGAGTTCATGGCCAGTGTGCCTTGGAAAATACAACATCGGTCGCATGAATGAAAATGGGCAAAGGCTGCTGGAGCATTGCACCAGTAATGACCTATGTATTACAAACTCTTTTTTTAAAACAAAAGAGATGCATAAGGTCACATGGAAACATCCAAGATCCGGCCATTGGCACCAGCTGGACTTCATCATCACACGGAGACAACATCTGAACCATATATCATTGACTCGTAGTTACCACAGTGCTGACTGTGATACGGATCATTCTTTGGTTGTTGCAAGGGTTAGACTGAGACCAAAGAAAATCTACACAGCTAAACACAAATCTAGCCCCAGGATTAATATTATTAACACTCATGATCCTGAAAAGTGCTTTCAGTTTCAACAGCAACTTGAAGACGCTTTCACTGATACACCAGAAAATTGTACAGTAAATGAAAAGTGGGGTCAAATTAAGGAAACTCTTTGTACAACTGCCGTAAGGGTTTATGGCACTGTGGATCATAAGAGGCAGGACTGGTTTGCGGCCAACAGCGAGACTCTGCAGCCCTTGATTGATAAGAAGAAGAAAGCTCTCTTAAGAAACAAGGAAAGACCAACGCGTAACACTCTGAGTGAGCTAAGGCAAGCTAGGAAGAATGTGCAAAAGGCTGCCAGGCAGTGTGCAAATGATTATTGGATCAAGTTATGTGAGTCCATCCAAATCGCAAGTGATAAGGGAGACATAAGAAGCATGTATGAAGGAATAAAGAAAGCCTGTGGTCCAGTGATCAAAAGAAGTGCACCATTGAAAACCTTGACTGGAGAAGTCATCACTGATAAGAAACAGCAGATGGACAGATGGGTAGAGCACTATTTGGAGCTTTGCTCAATTGAGACCAAACTAGCGGATAATGCCCTCAACGCCATAGAGGCTCTACCAACTCTTGACCACCTGGACACACTTCCCACCATAACAGAAGTTAAGTGTGCTATAAATGAACTTGCATCTGGCAAGGCTCCAGGTAAGGATGGGATTCCAATAGAGGTTATCAGGAGTGGGCTAGACACACTCACTATACAGATCCACCAGCTAATAGAGCTATGCTGGCGTGAAGGACAAGTCCCACAGGATTTCAAAGATTCAAGCATCATAACACTGTACAAGAACAAGGGCGATCGGAGCGACTGCAACAACTATAGGGGTATCTCACTTCTGTGTATTGTTGGAAAAGTATTTGCCAGAATTGTTCTGCGCAGACTTCAAGTCCTAGGAGATCAAGTCTACCCCGAATCACAGTGTGGCTTTCGACAGAACCGGTCTACCACTGATATGATATTCTCATTGCGACAAATGCAAGAAAAATGCCGTGAACAGAATCAACCACTGTTTATTGCCTTCATCGACCTCACAAAGGCATTTGATTTGGTCAGTCGTGAGGGTCTGTTCAAGGCACTAAAGAAGATTGGCTGCCCACCAACTCTTCTGTCCATTGTGGAATCGTTCCACACAGGCATGAAGGGTATAATCAAGTTTGATGGTGCAACTTCTGAAGAATTTGAAATCAAGAGTGGAGTTAAGCAAGGTTGTGTACTAGCTCCCACACTCTTTGGAATGTACTTTTCACTTCTACTGAAATATGCATTTCGTGATCAGGATGGTGGTATATACATTCACTCACGCTCAGATGGCGGCCTCTACAATGCTCAGAGATTGAAGGCCAAGACCAAAATTAGGAGGGTACTGATCAGAGAGTTGCTTTTTGCAGATGATGCTGCAGTTACGACCCACTCTGAGGAAGAATTGCAATGTCTACTATCTGCATTCTCCAATGCTTGTTCTGAATTTGGTTTAACAATTAGCAAAAAGAAGACACAGATTATGTCACAAGGTGCACATGGGGTACCATCAATCTTTATTGATGACGCCGAACTAGAGATAGTAGACCATTTTACATATCTAGGATCAGTGGTAAATAGCAAATTATCCCTAGATCAGGAAATCAACATCCGGATTGGTAAGGCAGCAACAACAATGAACAGGTTAAGAAAAATAGTCTGGGAGAACAGGAAGCTTACTGCCAAAACAAAAGTCCTTGTCTATCAAGCCTGTGTCCTTAGTACTCTTCTCTATGGCAGTGAAACCTGGACAACTTACTCACACCAAGAGAACAATTTAAACAGCTTTCATATGCGGTGTCTGTGAAGAATTCTTGGTATTAAGTGGCAAGACAAAATCACAAATACTGAAGTATTGGAAAGATCAGGTTGTGTGACAGTTTATTCCATGCTCAGTCTTCGTAGACTTAGATGGATAGGATATCTTAGGAGGATGGATGATGGTAGAATACCAAAGGATATCTTTTTTGGTGAATTACAGATGGGTAAGAGATCTCAGGGTCGGCCTCTACTACGATACAAAGATGTGTGTAAGCGGGACATGATTGATACAGGCATTGATAATGCACATTGGGAGCAAGTCGCCGCTGAACGTGTTGCATGGAGGGCAAATATCAGAAATGGAATAAAGTCAAAGGAGAAAAATATTGCAGAAAAGTCACACACCAAGCGTTTGAGACGTAAGATGGTGCATGATGGTGGAAATGACCACGTGTTCACATGCACCCACTGTGAACGGACATTTACAGCGCAAATTGGCCTTATCAGTCACACTCGCTACCGCCATAGTTAAAAGTTATTATGCCTTTTTAAAGCACAAACTATCGTCTGTCAAGACGGCAAGGTGCCAATGTATATATATATATATATATATATATATATATATATATATATATATATATATATATATATATATATATATATATATATATATATATATAATATCTGTAATATAATATCTGTAATACACCAGCCAGCTTCAGGGAATAATTACACTGTGCCGAATATCAAAGTGAATGATCATAGACTAAGTGTTGTGGACAAATTCACCTATCTTGGCAGCACTGTGTCACAAGCTGCCACAATTAATGACGAAGTGAATGCAAGAATCTCCAAGGCCAGTGCGGCCTTTGGCAGACTGTACAAGAATATATGGGACAGAACTGGAATAAGCCTGCAAACAAAGCTAAAAGTGTACAAAGCAGTTGTATTATCCACACTGCTATACGCTTGTGAAACCTGGACTGTTTATCAGCGACACGCTAGGAAATTAAACCACTTCCACACAGTCTGCCTAAGGAAGCTACTGAAGATTAAATGGCAAGACAAGATTCCAGACACTGAAGTTCTAGAAAGAGCGTCCATGCCCAGTATCATCACTCTACTGATGAAGAATCAGATTCGCTGGGCTGGTCACTTGACTCGCATGCCAGATCACAGGCTCACTAAACGAATTTTTTACAGCGAACTGCGTTGTGGTAAACGCTCCCAAGGTGGCCAGAAGAAACGCTTTAAAGCCACTCTGAAAATTTCACTGAATGCTTTAGGAATTCATCATGACACCTGGGAGGCTGCAGCCAGAGACCGAAATTCGTGGCGTGCATCATTACGCAAGGGTGCAGTCATATGTGAGGCAACCAGGACTGCAAGAGCTGTGAAGAAAAGGCAGGACAGAAAAATCACTGCAGGAAATCCTCCTCCAGAAACGTCAAGAATTCTTTGCCCACATTGTCAAAGAACATTTCGAGCCAAATAGGCCTTATCAGCCATCTTAGAACCCACGGCTCCATACCTTCAACCCCACTGGATGAAATGAATGGTCATCATCATTCTTGATGGACAAACAACAACAACAACAACAACATCTGTAATAAATTAATTTTTTTTTTTTTTTTTTTAAATGAAGGAAATGTTTAGTATATGTCTTTTATAGCTTAAAAGCTTGCTGAGAACAGACAAGTGGAATATAATGTCTTTCATAACTTATAGTGTGTTAAGAAGTAAATGTCCCGTTTATAACTAACAGGAGTTTAATTAATATGGTGGTGTTTTTAACTTTCAAAACTTGTTGAGAACAAAAACGTATATATATATATATATATACAGCTGAAAAGTTGTTAAGATATAAACATTTAATATACTATCGCCTATAGCTAAAACGCTAGTTGAAAAGAGTTTAATATAGTTTGCTTTACAGCTTAAAGTTTAATAAGAAAGAAATATACGAGTTATAACTTGCAGATTGTTAAGAAAGAAATGTTTGATATCGTTTCTTTTATAATTTAAAATTTAAGAAAGAAACATGTAATACAGCGTCTTTTATAGCTTAAAAAATAAAATAAAAAAATAGCGTAATACAGTGAAAGTTTATTAAGGAAAAAAACAACTTAGTATAATGTCGTCGATGGTGAAAATGCTTGTTAAAAAAACAAACAAAAAATGTTTAATATAGTGTCTTTTCATAACTTAAAGATTATTAAGAAAAAACTGCTCAATACTGTATCTTTTATCTTTTATATTTTAAACGCGTGTTAAGACCAAGCACTTGCAAAATAGTATCAATTGTAACTGAAAGTTTGTTATGAATAAAACCTTTAATATGGTGTCCTTTCTAGCTTAAAAGCTAGTTGAGAATTAACAAATTTAATAACTTAAAGTTTTGTAAGAAGGAAATGTTTAATATTATGCCACGTATAGCGCAAAGGCTTGCTCAGAACAAAAGAATGTAATATAGTCTCTTGTGTAGAATAAAGTTTGTTAAGAAAGACGTTTAATATGGTGTAGCTTATAGATAAAACACCGTTGATAGCAGAAACGTTTTTATATAATGTCGTTTATAACTTAGGAATCGTGGTAGTGTCGTGGCTAGCTACTCGGGTTTGGAACATTTAAGTTCGTAATAAATTCAGTGCCAAACAAACAGTAGGTTTGACCTAACAACAATGGATGGTGGAAAATGGGAAGTCGGGGTGTGTCAGAGTTATGACTTAAAAGTTGTTAATATGGTGGCAGACATGATGTACTATATATGCAATTAAAGGGGGTTGCATGAGGAAGACTAATGTAAATAATTGATTTATTTGGTTGTTTCGGGATTTGGGTTTTGAAGATTGAGCACAACCCACTACTGGTATCGCTGTTCGTATTCCGGTACGAACCATGGGCCTTGTCCACCTCCGATTGGAAGCCCTCGACTCGAGTTTCGCTCTCGTTTGAGCTCGTCAGTAGTGCATATCCCTAACTGGACCCGGGAACGAACTCCGGATCACTGGCGTGTGAGCAACCACTGACTATGCGACTCACGCTAGACGCGACCAAATTATCACACAAGAATATCGCAACGTCACCTATCCGTCAAAACCTTTGGTCCCGAATGATCAGGTCTTCTCGATATATACACTGTAAATAAACCCGTAGCAAATACGGCAAGTCGCTTAAGACGTAATCAGTTTTAAAAGAAAAACAGTACGCCCTGTAACAAACTGTTAATTATAACAGACACTGTGTTAAACTTGTTTCTCCCAGGCTTGCGTGCCTGGGGGTCGCGTGTTCGAATCCTGATTGAGGCTGGAAATGTTAAACATTGACCCTGCTCCCAGGACGACCCAGCCTGACAAGGGTATCTGGATTTGTCCCGGGAAGTAAATAATGCCGGCGTTATATTCACCACACCACCCACCCAGTAAATACTGTCGGCGTTATATTCACCGCACCACTCACCCAGTAAATAATGCCGGCGTTATATTCACCGCACCACTCACCGAGTAAATAATGTCGGCGTTATATTCACCGCACCACCCGCCGAGTGCCGGGTGGTTGAGAAATATGGCGTAACATCATGTCTCCAATATGCCACAAGATGTGGATAAAGGTCCTTTATTTTTTAATTGATGTGTATATAGCACATACAAATTTCTTAACTAATGAAGTACCATGGGATAATTAATCGTCTTAAGCAAAGCGTTGTGGAACGTAATGAGCACGACAAGGCACGTAGAGCGCCCTGGTCATCCACTGCACCTGTATTTGTCTCCAGTCGTCTTGACTTGTCTTGCCACTGGATTCAGATGGACTCAGGCGAGAGAGTGTGGTCGACGAATTGCGCAACTCTTCCTCACTTTAATCCAATTCATCGCGCAAGTCATTCTTCATCCAACTTCCTCTAAACTTTCAACCCCTCAGGATGAAATGAATGGTCATCATCATTCTTGATGGACAAACACCAGTCGTCTTAAACGACTGCCCATATCTGCCATGGACGTATATAATCGCCAAAATGTTGTCACTGCGTTATAATACATGTCTGCTACCATTGTAACAACTCTAAAGTCATAACTCTGGCACACATTTCACTACTTCCCATTTTCCGCCATCCATTTTTGTTTGGTCAAAACTTACTTGTTGTTTGGCACTGAATCTGGTAAGGGGTTGAGTCGAGTCGAGTTGAACTAAGAACCGACATCACTGCACTCAGGACATGCCCAAACTCGCTCCATCCCCGCGTTCAACAGCTAGCGAAAAGTCAGACTACTAATCGTTCCCACCACTCTCTGATTGATAGTTCTCATTGCCTGCCATCTCAGTTTTAAGATACATCCAGAACTCCTGCCAACACCCCCCCCCCCCTACTCCACCCCACCCTACCTGAAATATCATTCTTTCCACATACGGGTTCTAAATCTGTCCCCCTGCCCTCTTCACCTGGTCCCACAGGAGCTTGACCACCCCTCTCTTGTACATAGTTAATATATCACCAGAGGTGCAATCCCTGCCAGCCCATCAGCCTGTTCATTCCCTCCGAACTCCCGCATGGCCAGGGCAAAATATTTACACAATTCTCACAATCTGTGACCTCTGAAGCGAGGATAGCCATAAAACAGGAAACGTTCCTTTCTCCACCTTATTTAGCATACTCCTTGAGCCCGTAATGAATGCAATGTATCTGTTAAGGAGATACGTGTTGACTATCGTGTTAATTATGTTTGATAAGTTATGTATGATAAATTATGTATGATAAATGATGTATGATCAATGATGTCGATAAATTATGTATGATAAATGATGTAGATAAATTATGCATGATAAATGATGTAGATAAATTATGTATGATAAATTATGCATGATAAATTATGTGTGATACATTATGTGTTCGGACGTTTGTTACATAAATTATACGCACTGATGTCTCGAAGCAGTTAACTGCTAGAAGTCTGTGATGTGATCGGGCCGTCCCATGTTGTAGGTCTGTCATGTGATCGGGCCGTCCCATATTGTAGGTCTATCATGTGATTGGGCCGTCCCATGTTGTAGGTCTGTCATGTGATCGGGCCGTCCCATGTTGTAGGTCTATCATGTGATTGGGCCGTCCCATGTTGTAGGTCTGTCATGTGATCGGGCCGTCCCTGTTGTAGGTCTATCATGTGATCGGGCCGTCCCATGTTGTAGTTATGTCATGTGATCGGGCCGTCCCATGTTGTAGGTCTATGATGTGATCGGGCCGTCCCATGTTGTAGGTCTGTCATGTGATCGGGCCGTCCCATGTTGTAGGTCTGTGATGTGATCGGGCCGTCCCATGTTGTAGGTCTGTCATGTGATCGGGCCGTCCCATGTTGTAGGTCTGTCATGTGATCGGGCCGTCCCATGTTGTAGGTCTGTCATGTGATCGGGCCGTCCCATGTTGTAGGTCTGAATAACGGAGGGATAGGTGGCTGTCTTCCCTCGGTTAGTGGACGACGAGTACAGGCGTTGGAATACTCGGTTGTATGTTATGTAATCTATCGATGAGAACACTGCTGATAGTAAAATGTTTAGATTATCATAAAAGGCCAATACATACTGAGGTTGATTGTGACCTGATGTGAAGGGATGCAGATAACTCACTGGTTGGCACCTGGCCGTCTTGACAGACAATAGTTTTTACATTGTGCTAGAAAAAAGGTACAATAACTACAACCCGTGGTCGGTCGGTGTCTCTCTCTCACTGTCTGTCTGTCTGTCTGTCTCTCTGTCTCTGTCTCTGTCTGTCTGTCTCTCTCTGTCTCTCTCTGTCTCACTCTCTCTCATTCCACCCTTTCTCTCTCCCTCTCTCTCTCCTTCCCTCTATCTTTACCCTCTCTCCCCTGTCGGCCTGCCTGTCTGCCTGCCTGCCTGTCAGCCTGTCAGTTAAGTGACCATATTCGAATGCCACCATGTCACATTTATGATGTGGCACTAGACCCGTAGTTCCGATGTTGGACAAAACTTTCGATACAGCCCCTCCTCTGCCCAGCACGTCCAATAAGGCGTTACGTTTTTGTGTGTTGTCCACCACAGCTCGACAGTCGCCGCTCCTGTCCTGTAATGGTTTTAATTGCAAATAAGAGTCATCGTGGCATAGTCGCTAATGCATTTGCTTGTCAAAAACTGTGACCTGGGTTTAATCACCAGCAGTAGCAGAATTCTTTTCTATAACCCAGCACTGGAGTCAACCAATGGCTAATGCCGGACAATTTCCAGACTGTTCTAGGGATTATCCAGGAAGGAAAGGCGTCGGAGGGGGGAACTAGCTGCACTAGCTTATTATACTGTGATCTAGAATGTGCAAACAGGTCAAGACGCTTTACCGCATGTTGATGCGTGTACGCAAGCGATGCATTGTTCACACCTTTACAACGGTAGCTGTCAAGGAATTGCAGATTTGTCTTGTCACAGAAATATTGCACGCATCTGCTGTTGTCCTTGAGTAGACGTGTTTCCATTCGTAATTGCTTTAGCACTTCATTTGTTAACTAAACTTTTCAAGACAGCCGTACATTTGTCAAAGACTGCCTCATGATAGAACACCACCAGGACGTGGGGTCAACCTCAGATAGAGTGGAGAGAACAGGGTGCCCGGGATCGGGGCAGGATGGATGATAGAAAGAGGGGGACTGTTGACTAGTCCTCACACGGAGGCGTTGACCAGATAGTTAGCACTACTGGTCACGACAGAGTCACACCTGCGTGATCGCTACGATCGCCACTCAAGCCAAAGCCAGCTAATAGAAGCGTGCTAACTGATCTAGCACGCAAAGGGCCGAAGGGCGTATGAAGGTCCTTCCGCGAGGCGTGTAGCGACGCGAGCGAAGCAAGTCAGACTGGGGACTGACTCTGTAGTGTTCACATCGTGTAGAATAGATTTGTTTTCATATAGCCTAGTAGATAGAGAATAGCTATAGAGGTTAGGAAAACTATTGATAGAGAATATTGTGACTTTATGTGTGATTAGATAGCGACTGTTTTGCAATTGTAAAGAGCCAACGGCAATAAAATGTACCATTTCATTCCTCGCACACGACTGCAAGTCTCTTGTATGGTGTGGGAGAAGTAATCCGATGATGCCCGAAACATGAGTTGTTGACAGGCAATAGGATTAAATGTGGTGTCAGAAGTGCTGCTTGAACCTGAGTTCAAGCTATATACACTTACCCACGGCTCTAGACTAGGTTTACGGATAGGAGATTACAAAGATTACATTGTTTAATTTGTGTCAGTACGATGACGTGTGCAGACTAGATCGAGTTGCCGGCAGAGGTGTGCCTATCGTGATAAAATAATGTTTATTTGTGCTTATTAGAATGTTATATATTTAAATATGTTTTTCAAAGTTGTAAGTATGCATATTATGTTCTTCTTTCATTTATTTATGTAATTATTTATTTGTTTTTGAATAATTGTCACAAATGATTCATGGCGGAGCAATACAAAGGTCAGCGACAGTATTGATTTTTGCAAGCTAAAAATAGCGCTGCGCCTGTGACGTGGCACGATTGACAAAACAGTTGGGCCTCGCCATTTGCAATCAGCATATCAGTGTTTACATACTGGCAAGCTGCTGCCTGCCTGAATCTTTACGATATATTAACTATTATTTGTTTATCTAAGTTAGAGAATGAATATATTTATTTATTTACACATTATTATTATATTTATATTTATTTAAAATCAGTTATTGATTTTTTTTTCGTACTTTTCTATTTGTTTACCGTCAGGAGGGCACCACTTTCGGCTATGCAAATTAGATTTGGCCTGCACCATCCTTACTTCCATAGATTAAACTAGGTTAGTAACGAAAGACATATTACGGTAGAACGAAGACAGGACAGTGACATTAAATATTAAGTAATCGATGTTCTGTTTGTTCGTGGGCATGTTTGTGTCATTGTACCAATTTGTCAAAAATCTATTTGTCGTTTACGAGTTGGTAATTTTTGCTGCTCTGTAAAACAGGGCGAACAACAGCCGAGTAAGAACGTGAGTGTGTGCCGATGTGCCAAACAAGGTGACCTGAGTAAAAAACTCGTGTGTATTCCGGGGTGCCAAACAACGGGACCGGTGTTGCTGACGTGTTGTTCCTTGTTCTGGGGAACATTAAGTTGAGTATAACCTACGTTTTTGGCATGCATTGTGATTAATAGTGCATCTCTTTTTCAGCGTGTATTGTATGAACAGACTGTGTGCTCTAATTTTGTGGAGAATACAATTTTCCAGATTGTAAACAAAGAGTACAATTTGTGGTGCTCAGATATTAAATAACATAGAATATCAAAGAATAATAACTAATTGAAGTAGTCAGTTCAGGTCATCACAAGCCAATTATCCAGCAATATGGCTACTCTAGCTGACTTCATTAAAGCAGGTAAAGAATTGCAATACACAGGTAAAGAGCTAGAACAATATGCCGATAAGAAATTTAAAGAAGCAAAAGATGCTGAGAGAACTGAACGGGAACGAAAAGAAAATGCAGATAGAGATGAACGCACTCGAGAAAGAGAGCATCAAAAAGAATTAACACAACTAGCTGAGATAACAAAACAAAAACAACTAGAACATGATAAGGAAATTAAGCAACAACAGTTACAACAAGATAAGGAAATTAAACAGAAAGAACTAGAATTAAAGCAGAAAACAGTAGATCAGGAGAGAGAAATAAAGCAAAGAGAATTAGATCTAAAGCAAAAGGAGATAGATGAAATGGCAAGAGTTAAGGAAAAACAAATACAAGTAGAATCAGAGACACAGTTAAAGATGAAAGAGATGGATGTAGACTCACACGCAGAGATCTCTGCCACTAAACTTAAAAGTCAACAAGAAGAAAATAAGTTCAACAAATACAAAAATATTATCAAAGCATATTGTAAAGAAGATTCAATTTCTGCCTGGACAGAGAATGTCGAGAATCAGTTTAAATATCACCAAGTTCCTTTAGAGATGTGGGCTATGATTTATATGAAGAACCTAAGTGGTGAGCCCCTTAAAGTAATAGAATCTATACCAACCGAGTCCAGATATTCCATATCCGAGTTGGAAGCCCTAAGCGTCATCTATGCGGTGAGAAAGCTGCATCGATTTCTGTCCGGTGTGCACTTCATTGTCCAGACTGACAACTCCCCAATAACGGTCATGCAGAGTGGTGTACATCGAAATGACCGAATATACAGGTGGTCGCTAATACTGCAAAATTACACCTTTAGTATAGAACATATTAAGGGGAAAGATAACATCTTGGCTGATACCCTTAGTCGACCATCTGATGTAGCAATACCAGAAATTTCCACATAAGAGTATACTGTAATATATGTTATTTTAGTACAGTCAAATATTCTATGTGAAATATGTTAGAAATACATGAATATTGTGTGCTGAACTAAGTACCAAAAACATTGACCTGCTAGGTGTCCTCAGATATCAAAAGTAAGAACTTTACTCTGGGAACAAATATATCACTTTGTGAACTAGGACAGCTTATTACTTGCTAAGCTCCAAATATGTTCCAGTGAAGTAGTTGTGTTAAACAGAGAAAAACAGTGTCAGATGATTATATACATACAGACACGAGAACAGTAGTCTACAAACGAACTCTACAGGTGCAATATCCATAGAGCAAATATGACTGTGTAATGGATTTCAAATACCCAGAACAATTGTATAGAGATTATGCCAATGAAAGCATGTTTCTGAACATTAATGGCAACAACTAAGCTGAGGTATTTAAAAACCATGTATATATAAACTTAATGTGATATGTATCATAATGTTTTAATATAGTGATAAAATATAGATAAATTATGTCATTTTAATTTATAGTTAGATTTAGATAATATAATACTTTTTCATTTTACGTTAGATAGATTATTAATTTACATATTTATTTAGTTTTAAAAGTAGATGAGGATAGTAATTTAAACATGACAACTAATTATAAGAAGTTTAGATATGAATAGTATCATTCAGTTTATTATTTCACTTTGTTTCATTTCATTTGATTTCATTCCATCTTAACCAATCCATTTAACAAACGTTATCATTTAGTAGTATGATTAGATTACACCATAATAGAATAGAAATATTATACACTTAAAGATACATCATTTTCACCATATAGAATAAGAATATCAATCATATAGTTTGTCTCATTTAAAAACATTAGTTAGAATATGTTATATTTCACATCACCCATTTTAGAAAGGGACGTAACTTATTACATTTCACATCACCCATTTCACAAAGGGACATAACTCATCTCACATCAATTTCATTTCACATAGGTAAATTACATCTCTTAAATTAGATAAATATTAGGAGTAATGTAAGCTTATTTTAGGATTAATATGACAGATACATTAACACATTAAATGTATATTTATAGAACTAGTATTAGTATGTCATTATTTAGAATAATATTTCAGTAGAATAGAGTGGTTAATAATACCAGGGTACAAACCATCAACCCGTTTTTCTTACATGTAAATATGTTGTAAATACTTGACGTGTGCAACGGGTGATGCACAGTCATTAGGCTCAACTCTGTCAAACTGAGCCAAACTTGTACAGTGTCACTCCAAGGTTTTTAAATAACTATGAGAGTGAAAGTTATGTGACAGAAATGAAGGTAAAAGATGTGTGACAAAGGTGAGGGTGAAAGATGTGTGACAGAAATGAGGGTAAAAGATGTGTGACAAAGGTGAGGATGAAAGAAGTGTGACAAAAATGAGGATGAAAGATGTGTGACAGAAATGAGGATGAAAGAAGGGTGACAGAAATGAGGATGAAAGATATGTGACAGAAATGAAGGTAAAAGATGTGTGACAAAGGTGAGGGTGAAAGATGTGTGACAGAAATGAGGGTAAAAGATGTGGGCCAATAGTGAGGGTAAAAGAAGTGTGACATAAGGGAAGGTGAAAGATGTGTGACAGAAGTGTGAAAGAGAGAACAAATGTAAAATATACAGGAGAGAGTGAGAACAGTCAGCGGATTTTTTTTGCCGCTCAACAAAACTTTTCATTTTTGTTGCCGTCGAATGTTGGTTTCAATGTTGAAAATGTGTTGTAATGAATGTATTTTGTGTAGTTTAGTTTAGAATCGCAGTGAAAGTATTTTGAGTCTCATAAGACAGAAACGTAGTCACAGCTTTGTATTATACACATGTTTGTGACCACAGTTAAATGTAGTATGGCACTTGAAAAACTAACTTACATACACATGATAGTTAGATACACATGTTAGAGTGTAGATTATACATTTAATTACATCCAAACACACAAACAACCAGAAAAACAAACATATAAATTGCATACACTTTTATTAGATCAAAGGGAGATAACTCCGGGTCAGGGGACATAATAGACAACGAAACACTAACTTAACAGTGAAATGTGACTTTACACGCGGAAGCGAGATAGGTAAAACCTGTCGCTCACAGCTTGTGTAATGGTTGTTTAATATTATATGGGGGACATGAAGCAATTCATGTGTTGACCTTCAAAAAGTCAACTTTGTATGGGTAGTGAGTTAATTTACTATTTGAGGGCAGGTCTTATAAGACAACGGTCCGGTTCAGACATACCTCTAATTAATATAATATTGCGATTGAGAATAGGGCTCACGCCAACCAGACAAGTTTGTGGCGATTGCCAGTAGCCAAGTAAAGTGATGCTACATTGTGACATCAGTCAGTAGGTCTATTAAATAGCCCAAAGCCAGGTTATCTACAGTCTTTGACAAAAATTAGACACACTAATTTTTTAGAAACCTCTTGCGTCACAACCAATGAGTCGAAGTTGATGACGCAACACAGGAGGGGTGGGTGTGTGTCAAAGACTGCCTCATGATAGAACACCACCAGGACGTGGGGTCAACCTCAGATAGAGTGGAGAGAACAGGGTGCCCGGGATCGGGGCAGGATGGATGATAGAAAGAGGGGGACTGTTGACTAGTCCTCACACGGAGGCGTTGACCAGATAGTTAGCACTATTGGTCACGACAGAGTCACGCCTGCGTGATCGCTACGATCGCCACTCAAGCCAAAGCCAGCTAATAGAAGCGTGCTAACTGATCTAGCACGCAAAGGGCCGAAGGGCGTATGAAGGTCCTTCCGCGAGGCGTGTAGCGACGCGAGTGAAGCAAGTCAGACTGGGGACTGACTCTGTAGTGTTCACATCGTGTAGAATAGATTTGTTTTCATATAGCCTAGTAGATAGAGAATAGCTATAGGGGTTAGGAAAACTATTGATAGAGAATATTGTGACTTTATGTGTGATTAGATAGCGACTGTTTTGCAATTGTAAAGAGCCAACGGCAATAAAATGTACCATTTCATTCCTTGCACACGACTGCAAGTCTCTTGTATGGTGTGGGAGAAGTAATCCGATGATGCCTGAAACATGAGTTGTTGACAACATTATTTAGTAGCGTCTTTGTTTGTTAACATATCTTAACATGATACTCGTCCCGTTCTTTAGTAGCTTCTTTATTTGTTAACATTTTTTAACACGATATTCATAGCATTCTTTAGTAGCTTCTTTATTTGTTAACATATTTTAACACGATATTCATACCATTGTTTAGTAGCTTCCTTATTTTTAACATATCTTAACATGACACTCGTCCCATTCATAGTAGCTTCTGTATTGTTAACATACCTAAACAGAGATACATTATTTATTGATCTCTGTCGGTACTTGGTAGATCTGTACAACAATGTCTTTATTTATATCTTTCGATTCTTGGTAGATCTGTACAATAATGTCTTCATTTATCTCTATCGGTACTTGGCAGATCTGTACAACAATGTCTTCATTTATCTCTGTCGGTACTTGGTAGATCTGTACAGTAATGTCTTCATTCACCTCTGTCGGTACTTGGTAGATCTGTACACCAATGTTTTCATTTATCTTTCTGTCGGTACTTGGTAGATCTGTACACCAATGTCTTCATTTATCTTTCTGTCGGTACTTGGTAGATCTGTACACCAATGTCTTCATTTATCGTTCTGTCGGTACTTGGTAGATCTGTACGCCAATGTCTTCATTTATCTTTCTGTCGGTACTTGGTAGATCTGTACGCCAATGTCTTCATTTATCTTTCTGTCTGTACATGGCAGCGTCCCTATATTACCGGGACCTACAAGGGTAGCTATCAATAGTAACAATGTGATCTGCCATGCATGCCGTAGGAGACGACCTAATTGGGTTGTCATGAGACTGGCTAACCAGTCCCGTAGAACACTTTAGCTGCAAAATCAGGCACTTATGAACAAGTCTACAAAAGGCTTGACATGTATCGGTTGATGATCTATGCTACACTGGACGATGATAGGCGACAGAAGACACAGACAATAGACTGCACGATTTATTGCCTGGCATATTTTGCTGCATCTCAATAAGTACATACTGCAGAAATCACACAACACAAACTACAATAATTAGATAAGTCCTTCAAGCTGAAATACACAAGACATATTCACACAGTAATTTGAATTATCGACCACGGTAATTTTAAGCCGACTCTCAAGTCTCGTTGTTTGCGCAAAATTGGTTTCTGTAGATGAATGACGTTTGCTTCTGTCAGATTTAACATGCGATCACGGAGAAGAATTGGGTAGATCAGTACAACAATTGCTATAATTATCTCCCCGTCTTTATCAAAGGTTTGTGTTTTTATTTTCAAGTTGCATATCCTTTACAGGACGTTGCAGTAAACACTAGCATTTTACTGCCGTTGTTGATGTCTTGGCAAGTTTTTACGTTCAGTAGTTTGTCATTGCTTTCTGAACGACCGCCTTCCATATCAACACGTTAAAACCAGCCAGACACGGTCTGCTGCCAAATCGGTCACCGCTGCTTTTCGAATGCGGGTAAGTGGCATTACAAATCGCGTCCGCAACGCCATCGACACGGAGACCGGCTTTATGGGTTACGAATGTAATTCATAATCCCATATGCCGCGTTCGAAACACGGGTGATTTGGCAACAGACCGCCTTGCGTTGGTTTCCATACAAAGGTGTGAGTGCTGGTCGTTCAGAAAGCAATGGCAAACTACTGAACATAAACTTGCCAAGAAATCACAAAAAGCCAAAACAAATGCTTGGGTTGACTGCGACGCCATGTTAAGGCTATGTAAGTAACTTAACTGTAAAATAACGAACGCTTTTACTCGCCTTCAAGCCCATTGGACATATGGTTCTAGACTCGCATTTTATAGACCAGTAGGCGTGTGGTGATTGATGCAGTAGGTTTGGTGCCGTCCGCTTTTAGTTCCCAAGACATACCCGGTACCAATGTTAGACAGGGTCAATATGGGCTCCCAGGTCAGTTTAAAAATATACACGCTCCGGTGCGGGTTGAGCCCATGAGCACGGGTCGGCAGGCGAGCGTGTGATGGCTGCCATTTCTCTGCCTGCAGAAGGTCCATGGGCTTGCAGGCGAGCGTGTGGTGACAGCCATTTCTCTGCCTGCAGGAGGTCCATGGGCCGACAGGCGAGCGTGTGATGGCTGTCATCTTTATACCTGCAGGATGTCAACCAGCAGCACTAATGTTTCCGGTGTCTGTCAGACTGCGCGATGCACGAGGAGGACGCCGTTATCGACCCTGTTCATAAATCCCAATCAATCAGATACATTAACTGATGTTTATCGAACTTTAAAGAGAAACGGAGATTGGTCTGTCTGTCTGTCTGTCTGTCTGTCTGACTGTCTGTCTGTCTGTCTGTCTGTCCGTCTGTCTGTGGGGGATGTGGTGGGGGATGTGTGGGTGGGTGCGGGTGTTGTGTGTTGGTAGGTGCGAGATATGTGAGTTGGCGGAAATATGTGTGTGTGGGTGTTGGATATGTGGTTGGGGGTGTGTGTTTGGCTGAGTGGTTGGGGGTGTGTGGGTGGGTGGTGGAGGATATGTGGGTTGGTGAGTGTTGGTAGGTTATCGGATGGATGGAGGATGTGTGCGTGTGGGTAGGGAAATGTGTGAAGTTGGGGGGATGTGTCGGTGGGTGATGGATGGGTGGATGCATGCATGTGTGCCTGGGTTTGTGTGTGGGTGGGTGGGGGATGTGTGCGGGGGATGTGTGGTAGGTGGGAGATGTGTGTGTGTATGTGTGGGTGGAGAGATGGTGTATTTTGGGGGTGTGTGTGGGATGTGTGGGTTGAGGGATGGGTGGATGGATGGGGCATGTATATGGCTGTGGATATATGTGTGGTTGGGTGGTGGATGTGTGTGTGTGGGGGGACACGCGGATGGATAGGGGATGGGTGGGTGGGTGGGTGGGGGATTTGTCTCATGACATTGTATCATGCATTGTTTATGTTTACAAAATTCATTTGACAATGTTCTTTTTCCTATGTGAATGCAATATGCACTGATGAACGAAAGATGAGTGATTGGAAGGGCCGAATGTAAGACAGGCCTGCGTGCCCAATTTGAAAATAAAGTTCTGTCTGTCTGTCTGTCTGTCTGTCTGTCTGTCTGTCTGTCTGTCTGTCTGTCTGTCTGTCTGTCTGTCTTTATTTCTGAATGTGTTGTCGGTCTGTCGGTCGGTCTGTCGGTCGGTCTGTCGGTTGGTCGGTGGTCGGTGGTCGGTCGGTCTGTCGGTCGGTCGGTCGATCGGTCGGTCAGTCGTTTGGTAGGTCGATCGGTCGGTCTGTCTGTCTGTTTAATAGGGTTTGTTTGTCTATGTAAACAACGCCATGGAAGCAATAGTTAAGTTAGTTGCAAGACCTTTCAATCAACCCCAGCATTTTTGAGCTGTTTTTTTTGGGTATTTACTAGACAAGTTTATGTTAAGTAGTTTGCCATTGCCTTCTGAATGCCGACGCAGATACCATTGTATGAAAATCAGGGCATAGCGGTCTGCTTCCGAATCGCCTGCTTCTGTGTTTCGAACGAGGGATTGCGAATAGTGTCCGTAACCCCAACGATACAGCCCCGGCGAGGTGATAGCAACAGTAAGAAACTCTTGCTGCAGAAGGTGGGTCCTTTTGTAGCGCTAGCGCATGTGTGTGTGGAATGCAAGGGAAAACTGTCACATTGTAAGGGAAAACTAGCACATTATTCATTCCAAGACCTCATTAAAGCAGTCACATACTCTGTATATCTCGGCTCCATAATTGGGTATGGAATGCAAGTATGCGGAATGAAAGGGAAAACTATCACACTGTAAGGAAAATCTACCACATTATTCATTCCAAGACCTCATAAAGGCAGTCATATATTTTGTATACCATGTCTCTGTAATTAACAACAATGGAGATTATTGAAGTCACAAGACTGCCCAGGGCACCGCAGAGGTTAAACATTGAGATGTTATGTCGAATGACCTCACTGTACTTTGGGCATTCCAATGCTTGCTCATTCCTCCGATACAGTATACATCCCAAAGTCTTTCTGCTCACTGTCCCCAAATATTAATACATATCTATGGCAGGACACAAATTAAAGTAGAGTATGTGGGAGCATGCGCATATTTCCCGTGGTACCTATGTACATGAGTCGTGAAATGTGCAATATTTGAATAACGAAGACACAAACAATAGCTTGTACGATTTATTGCTGGCATATTTCGCTCTTTATATAACGAAGACATAAACAATAGATTGTACGATTTATTGTCTTGGAGGATAACGGACGAAAAAAGAAGTGCACTTGAATCCTATACAAATTCTCTCTTAGACTGTTCTATACTTCTGATTAAGTCAACAAGCATTTCGTCGCTGAACTATCTGGAAAACATATCTTCAACATTCTCTATTTCTTTGTTGATGGAGTAAGGCCGTTTGAGCGCCCAACCCGCTACATATTTTATTGTTACTGTAATCTATTTCTGTGCCGAAGGAACTAGCGTATATAAACGCTGAAGTAATCAGGCAGGTCTCTTCAATGTCCCTATTTCAGTTCTCAAGGAACAAGTATATTCGGACGTTTGACCAGCCGACACGTTTTTACCGATGCTCCGAAAGCTATTTTTAAATGTAACAAGCGTGCTGAATGTTCGACACAATTTCTCCAATATTCTCCATAAATCCCATGATGGAAGAAGCCCAGATTAACCCAACGACCGTGCATGTTTCCTGGGAATGATAAAGCTGGCCATTACTCATCCAGATCTTTGCTAAGTTCCATGTCATTTTTTGGTATTATGTAAACAGATTTGTGTTTCTTTTCACTAGGAATCTAAAACAGAGTCAATATATTTCATCATCATCATCTCCATCGTCATCGAGTGCCACTCCGCATTGAATGTCGGCTGCAATGAGTCTCCAACATCCTGTGTCCTGTTCCCTGTGTCCTGTTCCCTGTGTCCTGTTCCCTGTATCCTGTGTCCTGTTCCATGTGTCCTGTTCTCTGTGTCCTGTTCCCTGTTCCCCGTGTCCTGTTCCCTGTATCCTGTGTCCTGTTCCGTGTGTCCTGTTCCCTGTGTCCTGCTCCATGTGTCCTGCTACCTGTGCCATGTTCCCTGTGTCATGTTCCCTATGTCATGTTCCCTGTGTCCTGTTCCCTGTGTCCTGCTCCCTGTGTCCTGTTCCCTATGTCCTGTTCCCTGTGTCCTGTTCCTTGTGTCCTGTTCCCTGTGTCCTGTCCCCTGTGTCCTTTTCCCTGTGTCCTGTTCCTTCGTGGTATATTCCTAATAGCTTCTACCAGACAGTCTCTTGGTATTGTCTACTCATCCGTCACATTGTGCAGTCTTCCCCTCCAAGTTCACCTCCATTAACAAGCGGCTGCTTGGGGGAGGGGGGAGGGGGAGGGGGATGAGGTGAGAGAATCCAATAGGCCATCTTCAGCAGAGGAAGTTTAAAAGCGTTAAATTTCTCGACCACGCCGACCTCTTCACATTGCTTGTCCTTTTACAGGACGTTGCAATCAATCAACGCTTTATTAACTGTTTATAATTGACCAGGCAATTTTATGTTCAATAGTTTTCCATTGCGTTCTGAACGAGAAGTCAACATTTGAGTCCGATGGACCGGTGTGTGCAATGAACCATAACTGTTTAATTTTATCTGTTTTGAAATTAGACCACACAGTGAATGTCTTTTTCTGGGTCCTTGACTGTTCTCATTTAATCCACTGGATAGGTGTAGATAATTCTGGTCCTAGCACTCTTTTCCCTTTTTATGACGGAAATCGGTCTTTCTGGCACGTTAATCCCAGTGACGTATTTCCTGATGCATAATCTCGCCATTGAGTAAATGTCCAATCTACTCTAACGTTCATGTCGTTGCTTTCCATAAAGTTGTATATGATGCAATCTAGGGCTATCTTTCCCTGTTTCATTACATCGAGGCCGCTACCAATTTCTGCGTGGTCTTTTATCTTGTGGCCTGTCCTTGGCGAGATCCTCCCTATTACAAGCGTATTTGAATAACTGAAATTTTCATTCCGAATCACTCGTTATTGTCTCCTGCATCATTGTTCTGTCATAGAATTAAAAGACGATGTGGTAACATGCTCGTCTAGTGAAGTTTTCTGAATCTGGAATAGATTTTTGACGCAACCAAACAATATTAAGTTCAAATGTATTTACAGCAATAAACCGACAAGTTAAGTATTTTGTAGGGTAAAAACAATCAAGTAAGTGTCTCTGCAAAAATAAAAGACCAGCGTTTCTGTGCTTATTTGATCAAACAAAACGCAACAGACAGATGCTTTATGGATGTTGTTGACATTAAAGACATGGGATTTGCATGAAAAGGATAAGAAGATAGAACTTAATTTATTATAACAGTTAAAAATAGCGCTCTATGTGTTTTGATGGAAAACAGAAATACAATTTAAAAAAAAAATATTGTGGAGAAATAACATCTTAAACTCACATATAATCTCTGTGCAAACCCTACACACGACTTGCTCATAGAATAGCTAACCTCAAAGCTAACAAGATGCCGATAATTAGACAAGATTATTGATGAAATAACTCAGGCAAGTCGGCAGCAGTATGTTTCTGGCTTCTCATAACTGTGAATGGTTCATCGCCTATGTTTTTCTTTCGTGCATTCGTCATCTTTGTCTACATTTTCAGCTTCGCAGAGCTGCAAAACTATTAGCTGTGGGTAGCAGTTCGTGTCCAACTCTCACAATTCTCTACGTTGTTTTGAAATTCACTTCTTTCGGCCGCAGTAGGGGGCTAACGATCTTGTGTCGATTGGACTTTGGCTTTTCCGTTCAATACTGGGTTGTGGAATCTATGTGTGCACAGGCTCTGTGGTGCCGTCATGGAAGGTGTTTCATTCATTTAACTTTGGAGAGAGGGAGGGAGGGAGAGGGGGAGATGGGGATGGAGGGGAGAGGGGAGAGAGAAGGAGAGAAAAAAGAGTTAGAGAGGAGAGAAAGGGAGATGGAGGGGAGAAAGAGAAGGAGAGTAAAAGAGAGTTAGGAGGGATAGAGAGGGGAGAGAAGGAGATGAAGGGGAGAAAGATGGAGAGAAAGAGAGCGAGAGAGAGAGAGAGAGAGAGAGAGAGAGAGAGAGAGAGAGAACCGTCAGGAATCTATCAACGAATATAAAGAGACAGAATGTGACGTCTGTTGTCAGGAATGAGAGAAATTGTGTATCATCTCCTGTCATGAGCAGAGAATAGCCGGGAAACCTGTCTTGTCACGACAAAAGAAGTGATGAAACATCTAATATCACAGAAAGAGAGATGTTATGAAACATCTAATATCATAGAAAGAGAAATGTTATGAAACATCTAATATCACAGAAAGAGAGATGTTATGAAACATCTAATATCATAGAAAGAGAAATGTTATGAAACATCTAATATCACGAAAAAAGAGATGTAAGGAAACCTATCTGTCCTGTCATGGAAAGAGAGAAGCCATGAAACATCTACCGTCGTGGAAAGAGATAAACCATGAAACATCTGCTGTCATTGAAAGAGAAAAGCCATGAAACATCTGCTCTCATGGAAAAAGAGAAGCCATGAAACATCTGCCGTCATGGAAAGAGATAAGCCATGAAACATCTACTCTCATGGAAAGAGAGAAGCCATGAAACATCTGCTTTCATGGAAGGAGATAAGCCATGAAACATCTGCTCTCATGGAAGGAGAGAAGCCATGAAACTTCTCTTATGGAAAGAGAGAAGCCATGAGACATCTGTTCTCATGGAAGGAGAGAAGTCAGGAAACTACCCCTGTCATGCCAGGAGATGAACTCGAACATCCCTCCAGCCAGAGTAAAGAAATGCATCAGTCGACTTTCTATAGAATCTAGGAAAATGTCCTTTCAAGGAAAAAGAGAAACCAGAAAATCTATCCTGTCATGGAAAGAAGAGAAACCAAAACAATCTATCATCTCAAGAAAATAGCAAAACCAGAAAATATATCCTATCGTGGAAATAGAGAAACCAGGAAAGAGAATGGGAAACCTCTCCCACTATGATAGTAGAAACGCCAGCAAACCGCTTCCGTCACGGAAAGAAAGAAGCTAGGTAAAATGACGTGTAATAACAAGAGAGAAGCCAGTAAAACTATCATGGTATTGACGAAGATGTCAGAAACACCTCCTGTCATATAAAGAGAGAAGCTAGGGAAAATATCGTGGTATGGACGAAGAGAAGATCAGAAACACCTCTTGGCATGAAAAGAGAAAAGCCAAGAAAACTCTCCTGTCATGAAAAGAGAGACGCCTGGAAAAGTCTCCACTTATTCAAGAGAGAAACCAGAAAAATTCCACAGTAATAGAAAAAGAGAAGCCAGGAATACTCTCCTGTGGTTTTAAAAGAGGAATGAGGAAAACTTTCCTCTCATGGCAAGAAAGAAGCCAGGAAACCTCCCCAGTCATTGCAAGAAAGAAGCCAGAAAATCCCACCTGTCACGGAAAGAGAGAAGTCAAGAAATCTCTCCTCTCAAAGTTGGAAGGAAGCGAGAACAACAGTCCGTCATGGAAACAGAGAAGGCAGAAAGACTCTCCAGTCATAGAGAGAGAGAAACCAGGAGAATTATCATGGACTAGTTAAGAAAATGGCCAGAAAACTCCCCTGTTGTTGAAAGAGACAACACACAAAAGCTTTTCTGTCATGGGAAGAAAGTAATAAGTCGCATATACTTTACAGGGCGTGGCAGTTAACCACAAAGGTTTTTTGGCTGTTTGTGGTTTCTTGACAAGTAGTTTGCCATTTTTTTCTGAACCACCGGTACTCATAAATTTGAATGGGAATCAACGCAAGGAGGGCTGCTTCAAAATCATCTGCAGTTGTGTCTCGAGCGAGGTATAGGGGTTTACGAATTGTCACTGACAATGGTGAATCATCTCACAGTAGTGAATCTACTGACAATAGTGACATCACGGACGCATAATAGTAACAACACTATCAGTATTTACACAGCCGACTAGAGTAAGACCACCCCCTAAAGTAAAGCCACGTATTCCTCTTCTACCGTTCATCTCCCGTTATGAAATAGACACCCCCACCCCACTCCGCAAAAACCAAATCCTATCCAGGTTTTTCGTCTCTGTTTTTAATTCTCTTCTCTATGTAATTGTTACTTCTTCCTCTATTTCTTTTGCCCTGTCGGTTCCAAAGGACGGACCTTCTAGATCAGTGGTTTTCAACCTTTCTTGGCCCATGCACTCCTTCACCATATGTTCAGAATCTCATTCTCCCTCCCCCTTTTTTCGTATTTCCTCCCTATAAATCCCAACCCCCGCCCCTACACAGTATACCTAACAATGGAAGCTAAATTTAATAATACACACTAGAACAAGTCTAGGCGTCTACATAAAATGTAATTTGCGGGTCTCTTACGTTATAAAACGAATTTTAGAAGGGCGAGAAGTACAGAACCGTAATGTATGGAGGGAAAAACAATATCAAGTAACCGGTTCTTGTAATAACGTGATATTGAAATAATCTTAATTCCTCCCCCTCCCCCCGCAGGAAACCCCAAAATTCCTCCCGGGGCGGTGGGGGGAGGGGAAGTCCCCACCGGTCGAGAACCACTGTTCTAGTAATACTGTTCACATATGTGCTCATTGTGTCTCCTGTCCAGCAAGCGCGCCTATTTCTCTGGAATGTGTCGTCTAGTTACCCGCGTGAGCTCCACATTGGTGATTCTGACATTCTATGTAGTCCTTCTATTCTGCGCAGTTACTAAATAATTAATGTTTGTAGTTTATTTGTAATTTCACATGTTTTAGATCCTTACAACAGTAATGATTTTACACTAGAATTAAATTTGATACATTTGGTAGTCGGTTTTAATTATGTTAACTAGGGTTTCTTTGCTAATGGTTATGCTTGAAAAAAAAAAAAAAATTCTGGCATATGAGACTAAACCTCAGCATAAGAATAAAGGTGGATGCAGTAACATCGGTCTTTCGATGGTTGAAGGAGACCGCAACACACATTGTATTCATTATGGACTCACCGAGTATGCTTAATAAGGTGGAGAAAGGAATGTTTCGCGTAGAATGGCTTGCCTCGCTTCAGAGGTCATAGATTGTGAGACTTGTATGGATTTTCAGCCCTGATCATGCGAGAGTACGGGCGGGGAATGAACAGATTGATAAGCAGGCAGATAATGCACCTCTTAGTGGCAAATTACCTGTGGACAAGGGAGATGTGGTCGAGTGGCTGTGGGACCAGATGGAGAAAGCGGTGTAACAGACTGTGAATCCATATGTGGAGAGAATGATATGGTGGGGGATCGGCAGGGGTTCTGGACGAATCTCAAAACTGAGATGGAAGACCAGGAGAACTTTAAATCAGATGGCAGTTGGAACCATTAGCAGTATGACTCTTCGCTGGCTGTTGAACGATGGGACGGAGTGTGTGTGGGAATGTCCTGGGTGCAGTGATGTCGTTTTTGTTTTAAACTCAACTCATTCATGTTAACTTCCAAAAAAAATTAGGATGCGCAAACATGCCTTATGTTGTAGTGCCACTTCCACAAACCTAACTGCAAACATGCCTTATGTTGTATTGCCACAAATACAAACCTAACTGCAAACATGCCTTATGTTGTAGTGCCACTTCCTCAAACCTAACTGCAAACATGCCTTATGTTGTATTGCCACAAATACAAACCTAACTGCAAACATGCCTTATGTTGTAGTGCCACTACCACAAACCTAATTGCAAATATACCTTATGTTGTAGTGCCACTACCATAAACCTAACTGCAAACATGCCTTATGTTGTAGTGCCACTACCACAAACCTAATTGCAAATATACCTTATGTTGTAGTGCCACTACCACAAACCTAACTGCAAACATGGGAAGGTTACTCGCACCCAATATCAGTCCAGTGCACTCACTAGAAGTCGCAGCGTGTGTAGACTATGTACGAGTTTAAAACGAGCGAACGCTAATAATTAAAAAAAAAACGTTGACTTCTCGTCCATGACTTGGGGACTACAAGTACCTCAAGAGGTCAGCGTGGGAGAATGGATAAGAGCGCTTCCGGTGTGCTGATGCCGAGGTAATAGGTTTAACCCCTCCACGGGTTAGTTGGATTAATATGTTGACTTCTTGTCCTTGACTTGGGGACGTAAATTACATGTACCTCAGAAGTCAGAGTGGGTTCTCATGATGGCGAGGGACACTGGTAATAGGGAAAGCTAATTCCAGACCAAAAAAACAGTCCACTGCACTCCCTAGTAGAAGCAACCACTAGTAATAATAGCACATATGTGGATTACGCTTGAGTTCAAAGCGAGAGGAAAACTAAAGCAGAGAGCGTCAAATAAAAACAGAGGCCAATTATTCAACACCACAACCTTCTCCTATTGCCTGCATGCACGCTAAATTGTCCCCACAAAGATGTCATGACAAATGAAACAGCCCCAGCACACGATAAATCCGTATAGACATCGAGTTCAGGTTTTTCCCCCCGTTTGTTTGTTGTTTTTTTTTTTGGGGGGGGGGGGAAGGGGGGGGGCGTCCCCATTGAATACATTTCTAGATTCACAACAAATCATCTTTCTGCAGAGCAATCGGGCGAGAACTAGAGGATTTCCAAAATTTCACGGAAAAGGGGGGGGGGGGGATATCTTCAAGACGTTTTCATCACACGCTTCATTGCCAATTTCATTTATATGTGGAACTGCTGCTGTATGTTATGTTATGTTATGTTATGTTATTTCGAACGATATCACTGTACATTGGACATTCCCAAGTTGATTTATAAATGAAACTGTTCACCAGGGTGTATTTTTTATGTTATGTTATGTTTTCCATTGGCACCTTGCCGTCTTGACAGACGATAGTTTGTGCTTTAAAAAGGCATAATAACTTTTAACTATGGCGGTAGCGAGTGTGACTGATAAGGCCAATTTGCGCTGTAAATGTCCGTTCACAGTGGGTGCATCTGAACACGTGGTCATTTCCACCATCATGCACCATCTTACGTCTCAAACGCTTGGTGTGTGACTTTTCTGCAATAATTTTCTCCTTTGACTTTATTCCATTTCTGATATTTGCCCTCCATGCAACACGTTCAGCGGCGACTTGCTCCCAATGTGCATTATCAATGCCTGTATCAATCATGTCCCGCTTACACACATCTTTGTATCGTAGTAGAGGCCGACCCTGAGATCTCTTACCCATCTGTAATTCACCAAAAAAGATATCCTTTGGTATTCTACCATCATCCATCCTCCTAAGATGTCCTATCCATCTAAGTCTACGAAGACTGAGCATGGAATAAACTGTCACACAACCTGATCTTTCCAATACTTCAGTATTTGTGATTTTGTCTTGCCACTTAATACCAAGAATTCTTCGCAAACACCGCATATGAAAGCTGTTTAAATTGTTCTCTTGGTGTGTGTAAGTTGTCCAGGTTTCACTGCCATAGAGAAGAGTACTAAGGACACAGGCTTGATAGACAAGGACTTTTGTTTTGGCAGTAAGCTTCCTGTTCTCCCAGACTCTTTTTCTTAACCTGTTCATTGTTGTTGCTGCCTTACAATCCGGATGTTGATTTCCTGATCTAGGGATAATTTGCTATTAACCACTGATCCTAGATATGTAAAATGGTCTACTATCTCTAGTTCAGCGTCGTCAATAAAGATTGATGGTACCCCATGTGCACCTTGTGACATAATCTGTGTCTTCTTTTTGCTAATTGTTAAACCAAATTCAGAACAAGCATTGGAGAATGCAGATAGTAGACATTGCAATTCTTCCTCAGAGTGGGTCGTAACTGCAGCATCATCTGCAAAAAGCAACTCTCTGATCAGTACCCTCCTAATTTTGGTCTTAGCCTTCAATCTCTGAGCATTGTAGAGGCCGCCATCTGAGCGAGAGTGAATGTATATACCACCATCCTGATCACGAAATGCATATTTCAGTAGAAGTGAAAAGTATATTCCAAAGAGGGTGGGAGCTAGTACACAACCTTGCTTAACTCCACTCTTGATTTCAAATTCTTCAGAAGTTGCACCATCAAACTTGATTATACCCTTCATGCCTGTGTGGAACGATTCCACAATGGACAGAAGAGTTGGTGGGCAGCCAATCTTCTTTAGTGCCTTGAACAGACCCTCACGACTGACCAAATCAAATGCCTTTGTGAGGTCGATGAGGGCAATAAACAGTGGTTGATGCTGTTCACGGCATTTTTCTTGCATTTGTCGCAATGAGAATATCATATCAGTGGTAGACCGGTTCTGTCGAAAGCCACACTGTGATTCGGGGTAGACTTGATCTCCTAGGACTTGAAGTCTGCGCAGAACAATTCTGGCAAATACTTTTCCAACAATACACAGAAGTGAGATACCCCTATAGTTGTTGCAGTCGCTCCGATCCCCCTTGTTCTTGTACAGTGTTATGATGCTTGAATCTTTGAAATCCTGTGGGACTTGTCCTTCACGCCAGCATAGCTCTATTAGCTGGTGGATCTGTATAGTGAGTGTGTCTTGCCCACTCCTGATAACCTCTATTGGAATCCCATCCTTACATGGAGCCTTGCCAGATGCAAGTTCATTTATAGCACACTTAACTTCTGTTATGGTGGGAAGTGTGTCCAGGTGGTCAAGAGTTGGTAGAGCCTGTATGGCGTTGAGGGCATCATCCGCTAGTTTGGTCTCACTTGAGTAAAGCTCCAAATAGTGCTCTACCCATCTGTCCATCTGCCGTTTCTTGTCAGTGATGATTTCTCCAGTCAAGGTTTTCATTGGTGCACTTCTTTTGATCACTGGACCACAGGCTTTCTTTATTCCTTCATACATGCTTCTTATGTCTCCCTTATCACATGCGATTTGAATGGACTCACATAACTTGATCCAATAATCATTTGCACACTGCCTGGCAGCCTTTTGCACATCCTTCCTAGCTTGCCTTAGCTCACTCAGAGTGTTACGCGTTGGTCTTTCCTTGTTTCTTAATAGAGCTGTCTTCTTCTTATCAATCAGGGGCTGCAGAGTCTCGCTGTTGGCCGCAAACCAGTCCTGCCTCTTATGATCCACAGTGCCGTAAACCCCTACGGCAGTTTTATAAAGAGTTTCCTTAATTTGACCCCACTTTTCATTTACTGTTCAATTTTCTGGTGTATCAGTGAAAGCGTCTTCAAGTTGCTGTTGAAACTGAAAGCACTTTTCAGGATCATGAGTGTTAATAATATTAATCCTGGGGCTAGATTTGTGTTTAGCTGTGTAGATTCTCTTTGGTCTCAGTCTAACCCTTGCAACAACCAAAGAATGATCCGTATCACAGTCAGCACTGTGGTAACTACGAGTCAATGATATATGGTTCAGATGTTGTCTCCGTGTGATGATGAAGTCCAGCTGGTGCCAATGGCCGGATCTTGGATGTTTCCATGTGACCTTATGCATCTCTTTTGTTTTAAAAAAAGAGTTTGTAATACATAGGTCATTACTGGTGCAATGCTCCAGCAGCCTTTGCCCATTTTCATTCATGCGACCGATGTTGTATTTTCCAAGGCACACTGGCCATGAACTCGAGTCCTTGCCCACACGAGCATTGAAATCACCGAGCATATAAATGTAGTCAGATTTTGGAACTGCCTTGATTACGGAGTTTAACTCCTCATAGAACAAGTCCTTCACATCATCAGAGGAATCAAGTGTCGGTGCATATGCAGTAATAATGGTGGCAAACCCACAAGAGGTTGCCAAGCGCAGGGACAATAGTCTTTCATTACCTCCAGCTGGAATTTCAATCATTCCCAGTAGCGAATTCTTCACTGCAAAGCCCACACCGTGTTGCCTTTTTTCTGCCTGCCCTCTACCCTTCCAGAAAAAGGTGTAGTTGTTTTCCCTGAGTGACCCTTCCTCAGCGAGGCGAGTCTCCTGCAGGCCAGCAATATCAATGTTAAGACGATTGAGTTCGGCATCAATCACAGCCGTTTTTCTCACATCGTCAATATTGGTCAAGTCAGTGGAAAATCCTGGACACATGGTTCTCACGTTCCAGGTTGCAAGCCGTAGCTTGAGGTTTCTATTTTTATTTTTGTTTGTACCTGGTGCATTGGTTTTACAGCCTGCGATTCAGATTTTGTCCTAGCCCCAAGCACCCATTGAAGCAGTCAGGCTGTGGCGGATCAGCACCCAATTGGCTGGGGGCTGCCCAGCTTGAGGCGGGCGGTAGCTGATCAGTGACACCTATAGGTGTCTCCCACCGTCAGAGGCAACGCGTGGCGCCCCATGTCTACGCCAACTGACAAGGACTTATAACCCGTAACAATTGCCTCTCGCTTTGATTCCGAGACCAGTTAAGACCAGGGATGGAGTTATTGCCTCTCCATAGCACAAAGCCTGGGCTAAAATATAGAGATCATGTGTTGCCCATGCAGCATGATCCCTCTCTCGGCCTGCCTAGTTCACTCCAGAGGAAAGGTAACACCCCTACATCTGGAACAAGACAAGCTGCAGAAGCTGCCGGATCAGCAAAGCAATGCTCTAACTGTCCGCCTGTCGGAGCTTCGATCCTAGACCAGTCGCCAACCAAGGCTTAGGGCCTGGTCTGCCCTGCCATGACAATTTTGTCTTTAGCTTGCATTTCCTCGCACCAGGGTAAGGCTTGTACCCTCCCAATTGCGCTCTTCCGCCCGAAGCCGTTGGCACAATGTGGGGTGTCAGGTTTGGTAAGCGCCGCCCAACGTTCGGCGCTAACAGAAACCAGGTAGTACCGTCTACTGTTATACGGTAGCTCAGTCATATCTGACTAAGACCTGACTAGTTATGTTTTGTTATGGTATGCTATAATATGTTATGTTACGGTATGTTATGTTATGGTATGTTACGTTACGTTGAACGATGTCACTGCACATTAGGCGTTCCCAAGTTCATTTACAAATGGAACTGTTGCTGTGGTTGTGTGTTATGTTACGTTATGTTATGTTACGTTATGTTATGTTATGTTATGTTATGTTGTTATGTTATGTTATGTTATGTCAAATGACGTCACTGCTCACAGTGCATTCCCACGCGGGCTCAACCCACAGATGCAGCGTACTGATGTATATTCGGGGTGTCTATCTGACGAAAGGGTCGAGCCGTTGTCTCGGGCTCAGAAAGTGACAGGTCAGTTATTAAAGTCTACGGCGTTCCCACGACGGGAGTAGATTTTCATGAAACACCTGGGGGTTACAGCTGGGGCCACGGAGTTTGCGCTTTCTGAGATGCTCAATATAGATGTTGCAATGTTTGTAGACTACACTCGAGTTTAACATTAAAAAAAATAACTTCTTATCCTGGACTTGGAGACGTAAATTATAAGTACCTCAGAAGTAAGAGTGGGTTCGCCTTATGGCGAGGGACACTAGTAAAAAGGAAAGCTAACCCAGATCAAAATAAAAATCCAGTGCACTCCCCAGTAGAAGCAACTACAAGTAATAGTAGCGCATGTGTAGAATAGGCTTGGGTTCAAAGCGAGCGGAAAACAAAAGCAGAGGACATCAAATAAAAATAGAGGCCAATTATTCAACACTACAACCTTGTCCTATTGTCTACATACACCCTAAATCTCCCCCACACAGACGTCATAACAAATTAAACAGTCCCTGCACACGATACACCCGTATAAATATCCAGTTCAGTTTTTTTGGTTCCCATTGGATCCATTCCTTGATCCACAACAAATCACCTTTCTGAAAGCCAATCCGGCGAGAATTGGCGGATTAATCCGGTGACATTTCCAACGTTGCATGGGAAATATCTTCCTGGCGTCATTCGCTTCCTTGGCAAGTTCATTTATAAATGGAACTACTCCTCTATGTTATGCTATGTTATGTGGAATAACGTAACTGTACATTGGGCATTCGTAAGTTCATTTATAGATGGAACTGTTGCTGTAGTTATATATTATATTATATTACGTTATGTTATGTTATGTTATGTTATGTTATGTTATGTTATGGCATGTCACGTTGAACAACGTCATTGCACACTCGGCATTCCCAAGTTCATGTATAAATGGAACTGTTGCTGTGGTTGTATGTTATGTTACGTTGAACGACATCACTGCACATAGGACATTCCCAAGTTCATTTATACACGGAACTGTTGCTGATGCAGTATGTTATGTTATGTTTTGTTATGTTATGTTATGTTACGTTATGTTATGTTATGTTACGTTATGTTACGTTACGTTATGTTATGCTACGTTATGTTTTGTTATGTCGAACGACGTCACTGCACACCGGTCATTCCCACGCATGCCCAGTCTCCCGATGCAGCATACAGATGTATACATCTGGGGCGTCTATCTGACGAGCTGTCTGTCTCGGGCTCTGAAAGTGACAGGTCAGTTTTCCACGACTACGGCATTCCCACCAGGGGTGCAGTTTTCCCGGAGACACCTGGGTGTTATAGCTGGAGCTACGAGGTGTGTGCTTTCTGAGATGTTCTTGGGGAGGTGAAGTTAGTCCTCTCATCTTTAACCTTTGACATGCTACCTACTACCTACCTACCTACCTACCTACCTACCTACCTACCTACCTACCTACCGACATGCCTACCTAAATACCTTCCTACCTACCAACCAACCTGCCCGCCTGCCTAGCTACCTGCCTACCTGCATACCTACCTACCTGCCTGTCTGCTTGGCTGCCTACCTGTCTGCCTACCTGCCTATCGAACTCCTACCTACCTGCCTAACTGCCTGCCTACCTACCTACCTATTACGTGCCTACTTACCTACCTTCCTACCTGCCCCCCTGCCTGCCTGCCTGCCTGCATGCCAACGCACGCACGCTGCATTTAAGGACTGTAGTTCTTGTTTCTGTCACTCTATGATATTCTTCGCATTTTCCTCAGAAACCACACTTACACCGTTTCTCAGCTTGTCTGTTTTCAGTCCATGTTTCACACACTTTCAACAGAATAGATTCTACATAGGACTTCAACACTTCTTCTCTCGGTGCCACTGACAACTTTTTATCGATGAGTATTTGATATGGGCGGAAGGAGGGGGAAAGGGGAGGTGGGTGGGCATTCGCTCGCTTTGAACTCCAGCGTGATCCACATATGTGCTGCTACTTCTAGTACACTAGACTGGTTTTGGCCGAGGTAGCCGTTTAAACCCCTACACCGGTGTCTTAACCCATTAATACTGTTTAACCCGGTGTTCAGTCTGTCTGACGTCATGTGAATAACCCCCTTGGTTGTTGATTGTGGAGCCAAGATATTTAACCTTTTTCGTCGTTTTCAATTTCTTCATTATTGACTTGTCCCAAGAACTGACATAACAGCACCCGGGAATTTCCCACACGTGCTCGGTCTCATCTTCAACAGTCAGCGAAGAATTCCGATACTAATGGTACCAGTAGGAGTCTTCATTGTTGATTGTGATGTTTGTTTTAGTCGTTGTGTTTTGTCTATGGCATGTTTAACACAAATACGGCTTTAGTAATAGTTCCCGGCCAGGGAGAACTAAGCGTGAGAACCATCGTATTATATTAAGTATGAGAACCATTGTATTACAGTCAGTGTCAGAACCATTGTATTATATTACGTGTGAGAACCATGGCATTACATTAAGTGTGAGAACCATTGAATTATATTAAGTGTGGGAACCATTGTACTACATTCAGTATGAGAATCATTGCATTACATCAGTGTGAGAACCATTGTATTACATTCAGTTTGAGAACCATTGTATTACATTCAGTGTGAGAACCATTGTATTACATTCAGTGTGAGAATCATTATATATACTATATATCAGTGATATATTGGGCTGAGCGAGTAATGAGTTAGTTGTCGCTAATCGTGCACATTAACAAGCTTTGTGGAACAAAATCTACTACAACAGGGCATTGGATATTGAGATGAATTGTTTGTTCCGTTCTTTATTAATGAGCAATTTTACTCCAGGCTGTTGAAAAATAGAATAAATTATTTCGTTAGTGTCACATGCCTGTGTTCAGTGGCATTAAGGTGAGTGGCCGTACAAGATAAACAGTTCACGAGATAAAATAGGGCGGATAGTAAGTCCCCCAGAGGGCGTAAATGAGAAGACAGTAAGTGAAAGGGGGAGCTGAGAAGAGGTCAGCTGGCTAGGATGCTGGTGAGGCAGACAGTTGGAGCAGTGAGGTTGTGTGTTGTGTGTGAAGCATTGTGGGGGATAGAATTGTTGAAAAGAGAGGGACAAAGATTGACGAGGCAGTTGATGTGTAGACTCCGAGCTGAGAGGAGTTGAGATTAGACCGGACCAGGAGAAGGTCGTGGTCTGAGAAAGTGAAGAATTGTGACGGAGTTTGGAAGATAACTCCGCACTGTGGGTTCCAGGGATAGTGAGTGGAATTCGAGACCCATAGTGGGTTACTTTGAGTCGGGCCTAGAGAGAGGCTAGTATACCTGTCGTGTGGGACGAGATTTTAGTAGCCTTGAGAGGCAATGTTATTCGAAGTGTTCCATTGGGATGGAGATATATTCTTAGAGAATTATTGTTCCTGGATTTATATGCTACATGTGTCTGTGTTAATTCATAATTAAAGGAATATTATGTGCGCAAATTAACGCTTGTTCACTGACTGGTGTTTGGTTGGGATGCATCTTGGTTAATCGGTTGTTCAACATCACATTTTACAAGGACATACCCTAGACACAACCATATCCACTCTATCTGTCACTTAGTCAACATTCACTTTGTGTCAGAAAAGATTTCTGGAGGCTTCGTCCATCAAGAACAATATAGACATTGTTGTCATTCCGTTTATCGGTGAACTAGTCGATTAGAAAGAATACTAACATCGGAGACATTAGGCGGATGCCCAATTACAACAACAATGATGAGGGCTCTCCTGTCAAGAATAAACACAATTTTCAGTAGACAGCGCATTTCAAAAGTGTCGGAGAATTAATACAGAGTCCACGAGAAACCAGATAAAAATAACACTTCTCACTCAGAGAGAGAGAGAGGGTGGACAGCGGAGCGTGTCCACGGTATAAACACTGGGGTTTTTCCGTGCGGGAACTGGGTAGCACATAGTTCACGAGAAGGTCAGGACAGGTAAATTGGATACCAGGCAGTATTTCTTCAGCTATCAGGGACGTCAGAAAATTAACGCAAACAGGCGCGTGTGTTTATAGGTCAAGTGAACAGTACAAAAAGTCGGCGCCATGATACTGGCAAGATGATATCCTGACAGGTGCGTGTGGGTGTGACGAAGACAGGATTTAAGACAGTGAGCAATTTCGTTGGGAAGTCCTGGGCGTGGTGAGACATCTTGTGTGTGTGTTGAGGGCAAAGCACAGTGTGGTTGCAGGGTGATAGGTTAAGAATTCACCACAGGTAAAACGACGGGTGAGGACGGTGGAAATTGTGAGTCGCCACGGACAAATTGGGTTGACAAGAGGGTCAGTGCTGTTTACGAGGACAGCGAAGTATGTGTGGATAACGGAAAAGTTCCGGACATTACTTTGTTCGCAGTCAGTGAAGATTGTAGTACACTGAGGTACTAACTGAGATGACCTTGTGAGTCAAGGCCGAGAACCAGGGAATTTGACGGAAAAATTTCCACTGAGAATAACACGTTGGGTTTCTACTGAAACTAGGATTTACGTTTAACGTCTTTGTGTGTGTGTGTCATCATCGGCAAACAAACCACAACAGTCATTCAGGTGCCGTCTTCACAAGTATGAGCGCATTTCTTCACCTAAAAAGACTTGCAAAACGGATTTAAAGCGCGTGATCATTTTCTGCCATTCGTTGGTTTAACCGGGTCAGCAACAGTGAAACCATACCATCACTTCAAAGCAACAGTGACTACGCAGATAAACATTCAGTGATTTTAAAGGTATTTCGGCTCCCCAAAACGCAACGAATACGCTATATTTCTGGCAAAACAAGAGCGTTCACATACATTATACAATCACAGGCCAACTCTACAGGGAGGGTTACCAAAACGTTACGGACTGTGAAGACACAAGGCGTTGGGATAATTACCATCATCTTAAACTTTTACGACAGTCGAAAATCGTGTCACCACGTCAACAAAAAGTGACAACGCATCAGAACATTAATTCATTGTGGGAATCTAACGTCGTAAGCTTTGCAAAACAGTAACGGACAAACATTTCCAGGCGATTTTCGTACACTATTAAAAACAAACTAAGGACTTTTGTAAGATTCTACCATCACATTGGTGGCGGCAACCCTTGTTTGCTTCTGTTGTTCTCATCGTCCTAAGTATTGTTGTTGTTGTGCGTTACGTAAATATTTGTATGTGGTCCAGTGTTCGTTATAAGTAGGATATTTTTGCATTGTTTCTCGAAATGCGGGAGACGGCGCAAAGGTGAAATTGTCTAGGTACATATTGTATGTTGTTGAGAGACAGCTGACGAGTCAGTTTGTTTTGTGCTGTGGCATTGGGTCGTCTCGACATTATACACGGTGTCCAAGTGTCTACGTCAGATCTATGTACATTATTCATTTTATATTTGTTCTTTTTACTGTTTTCTCTTTACTGTTACATATAATATTTGAGTTCTTTGGATATATGGTATTGGTGTAATTCTTATGTTAATATAGCTTCTATCTAGATGGTATTTGTCAGTTTATATTATGCGCACGGTATGGTCTTTCATGGGCATGTTTATGTCAGTGGTTTTTATTTCTATGTAATCATCCGTCTGCGTTTCACCGGCCTATGCGTCTAGCGTTTAATAGTTGGCATTTAGTGTGTATCATTCATGTGTGTATGTATATGTATGTTTACAACTATTTCCAGGAATTGCTCTACAGTTATTTGATATATATATAGATATATATACGAGGGAGTATAGTTAATATTCCCCCTCACTACCTAGTGCTTATAGAGTGACTGGGTGAGTACAGAGTGATATTGTAGCACTACGGATTTACGTACACAGGGAGTGCGGGTGTACTTAGTGAAGTGACACAAAGACTAACAGCAGAGTCTGTACATTTATAGTTGGCTGATTCACAGCAATGTGTCCACAAGTACAAGATGCCTACTTTAATGGATTATATTGAAGCAGGTGAAAGAATAGGCCTGAAAGGTAAAGAGTTACAGGAGTATGCAGAAGCGAAAGAACAAAAGCAGACGGAAAGAGAGGAGAGGCATAATGAACGCGAGGCAAAGCGTCTACAGGAAGAGAAAGAGACGCAAGTAAAACTAGCTGAAATGGAAAACAAACGTCTAAAGGAAGAGAAAGAGACGCAAGTAAAACTAGCTGAAATGGAAAACAAACGTCTACAGGAAGTAAAGTTAGCTGAAATAGAAAACAAGCGTCTACAGGAAGAGACACAAGTAAAACTAGCTGAAATGGAAAACAAACGTCTACAGGAAGTAAAGTTAGCTGAAATGGAAATTGAGAAAGAGAAGATCAAGTGCCAGATGCAAACTGAAATTGAGTTAAGAAAACTAGAACTATCTTCGAAAGGTCAAAGTGAGGAAAGCAGAAGACCGTCGCAGTCGTCACAGAGATTAAAACTGCCATACTTTACGGACCGAGACAACCTTGAAGCTTATCTTGACAGTTATCAGGCATCAGCGAAAGTGTTAGGCATCCCCGAAGAACAGTATGCTATTAGACTAGGGGAGCTTCTAACGGGCAAGGCACTAGACACCATGTTCAATTTACCTGTAGAAGAAAGAAACAACTACACTATCTTACGTCAACGTTTGCTGACAAAGTTCCAACTAACGGAGCATGGATATAGGATAAAGTTTAGACAGTTAGTGCCAGAGACAAATCAAGATTTCACAGACTTTGTTAACACTGTAAAGAATACATTTAACAAATGGATGGAGCTTGCAGAAGTAGGGAAAGATTTTAATAAATTAGTAGATCTAATGTTAAGAGACAATGTAGTATCTGCATGCAATTCTAATTTAGTGGCGTTCTTTGAGGAACGGAAGCCAAAGGACATAGACACAATGTCTCAGTTAGGGCAAAACTATATGACTGCACATCCTAACAGTTCTATTGGGAAACTAATGAGTGAGGAAATAGTCTGTGCAGCGTACACTAAACAGGACCAGAATCCAGTCATTAGACCAAGGGCGAAAAGTGTGGATTCAGCACAGAAAGGTGAGCAACAAGAACTTCAAGATAATGGTTTCCGAGGAAACAATGTTGATAGAGTAGGACGGTACCCATATAGAAGAGGGAACTTCCAGAGACGTCCAAATTATGCCGGATGTTGGAATTGTGGGAGCTGGAGACACAAAATGGCAGATTGTGATGCACAACCATCAGATGGACCAACGAACAACAGTAAAAGGGAGATCACTTGTTTCAAATGTGGAAGGAACGGGCATGTCAGTCATCAATGTAGGATGAGAGAAACAGAGCACTCAAATGCAGCACAAGTAATTGAGACGCTGAACAATGAAGATTGTAGTGGGTGCAAACCTCTTTTTGAAAAAGACGGTCAGCCAGTCTTAATATGTGGTCATACAGTGAAAGCAGGATCAGCAGACCATGAAGGAGGAAGTCTGAAGATGCATCATGGGTTTGTTAATGATAGGTCAGCGTTAACAATTAGGGATTCCGGATGTACGTCCATCGGGGTGAGAAAGAGTTTAGTGCATCCCTCGGATTATACAGGAAAAAAGATTAGATCCATAACATTTAATGGGACAGTAGAGTTCTACCCACTAGCCATAATAACAGTAAAAACACCATATATCACTGGAAGAGTGACAGCGTGTGTTTTGGACTCACCAGTAGCTGATTTGATCATAGGAAATGTTATAGGAGTTAAAGATTGTACAGAAGAGGAAGTAGTTTATTGGGACCAAAAATATAGTGTAAGCAGTAATGAGGTAGTTACCACAAGAGGACCTAAATTAGAGAGTATAGCTGAGGTAGAAGATGCACTTGAAGTAGACACAGGAACTCAGGACAAGGATAGTACAGCTGAGCAGATGAGAATGGATCCCAAATATAGTGCTAGTGGCTCCCAGAGACAAGATACTACTCTGAACAAATGTTCCCAAGGATGTAGTAGAGTAGAAAATAGTCAGTCAATGAAGGGTAGATGGTGTTTCGAGAGGAAGAACAATGTTCTCACTCGCAGCTTTTCAGATAGCAGAACTGCACGTGGGCAAGGAGCAGTACCTTTAGCACATAGAGACCGATATACTAGAACAGCTCAGGATAGTGCATGTGCAGGGCACATAGGCATAAGGCATATGCAGTAGAAAGCAAGGTGCCAGATAAATGGGCCAAGATTGAATAAAGAGTTCAGACTAAACAGAGACTCAAGTGTAACGGTGCAATATGCAGATAGAAAAGTTGAGTTAGGTCTAAAGAGTGTTCGCGACATTACTGACCCAGGGCTAGGGATAGCAAACAGATGTTGTAATTGTAGAGGTACCATGAGTCATGGGTACATGAAAGGTAGACACAGCATCGACAGGAATCAGAGGTGGGTTAATGCAAGAACAGAACCACCTGATATAGGGTCGGTACACAAATAGTATTGTGTGTTCGTGAAGTAGTAAGAGACCTGTGGGTACATAAGTATAATGCTTTCCTATGACGTATTATTATTATTATGTGATGTAGTAGTTCATGCATTGGTACACAAGATAGAAAGTTGTTTTGTATTTATGTGTGGGGAATAGGGGAGTGTACTATGAGCATTTGATGTATTATTTAGTGTGGTAGCTAGAGTAATGTGGATTTATACTTACGACTACCCAGGCAATGTGTCTGGGTCACATATTTGATAAGTATTAGTCTCCCAACATTTGAAAACGATGTTTTCTTTTGAGGGTGGGGTAGTGTCACATGCCTGTGTTCAGTGGCATTAAGGTGAGTGGCCGTACAAGATAAACAGTTCACGAGATAAAATAGGGCGGATAGTAAGTCCCCCAGAGGGCGTAAATGAGAAGACAGTAAGTGAAAGGGGGAGCTGAGAAGAGGTCAGCTGGCTAGGATGCTGGTGAGGCAGACAGTTGGAGCAGTGAGGTTGTGTGTTGTGTGTGAAGCATTGTGGGGGATAGAATTGTTGAAAAGAGAGGGACAAAGATTGACGAGGCAGTTGATGTGTAGACTCCGAGCTGAGAGGAGTTGAGATTAGACCGGACCAGGAGAAGGTCGTGGTCTGAGAAAGTGAAGAATTGTGACGGAGTTTGGAAGATAACTCCGCACTGTGGGTTCCAGGGATAGTGAGTGGAATTCGAGACTCATAGTGGGTTACTTTGAGTCGGGCCTAGAGAGAGGCTAGTATACCTGTCGTGTGGGACGAGATTTTAGTAGCCTTGAGAGGCAATGTTATTCGAAGTGTTCCATTGGGATGGAGATATATTCTTAGAGAATTATTGTTCCTGGATTTATATGCTACATGTGTCTGTGTTAATTCATAATTAAAGGAATATTATGTGCGCAAATTAACGCTTGTTCACTGATTGGTGTTTGGTTGGGATGCATCTTGGTTAATCGGTTGTTCAACATCACATTTTACAAGGACATACCCTAGACACAACCATAGCCACTCTATCTGTCACTTAGTCAACATTCACTTTGTGTCAGTTAGTGTATTTTTTGAATAGACACACTATATGCACGATGAGGCGCGCAAACACCCCCTTCCCCCTCCCCCCACACACACTATATGCACTCACAGGCACGCAAACACACTCACACTATATGCATGCCGGCAGGCGCGCAAAAACACACACACACACACACTCACACACACACACACGCACGCACGCACGCACGCACGCACGCACGCACGCACACACACAAACACACACACACACACACACACACACACACACACACACACACACACACCCCAAAGAGGTTTGAATTCCTTGACAATCTTGACCTTTCCTATTTTATCTCAGGGTGAATAAAACCATATTCCCCTCGCACAGACACTTGAGAGTCTCCGTGGCAAAGTGGTCAAGCCGCCTGACAGGGCTCCGAAAGTTGTGGGTTCGATTCCGGGCAGCATCCTTATATTCACGAGTGCATTTTTTTCCGGAGATTCCTGTATGTCGTCGCTGGGGCTACGGAGTTCGTGCTTTGTGCGACGCTTTCCGCGCTGCGGAAAGAGACTGAGCCATATGGTATAATAACCCGGTGCAATGAAGTCGACTCTGTCGACTTTTAAGCGACATTTTTATTTGTTTTAAGACACGTGAGAAAATCTACGGATCCCAGGACTCACTTAACGAATGTCGCAAGATGTAAATGCTAATAGTTTCACTGACTCATTGATTGACATCTTTACGACTTCGTCCTTTCGTAGGCCCCTTCCTTCCAAACACTAGTTAATGTGAGCTTCCTTGATTGTGTTGTTTCACATGGACATTAAACGTGGCAATAAAGAGGATATATGAATGTACACGAAGGGCAACACGGAACCAAACAAGTTCTGTAGAAGCTGTCCTATCACCAATGATTACATACATCGGCGGATCTGTAGTGAAAAGTGAATCCCAATTCCAATTCCAAGTTTCAAAACAAAAATTCTAAACTTGGTCTCGTTCAACCTGCCTCCTCAGCTTTGGTTATTGTTGAGATCCGTGGTTTTTGTGGGTAATTTAACCCTGCTTCTTGTCTTGTGCGCTCTTACGAGTAAGTCCTATCTCAGATTGGTTATGTAAGCGATTGTGTCTGTGACGTCAGCTGGGGGATTGGTCGGCGGCTGTCCTTTGTACCCGTCTCCTCTGGTGGTTTCTTTAATGGTGGTTGGTGAAGGCTCCTGGCTCGTCTGGCTTGACTGGTTGCAGTCCTTATAAGGACTTTTTATTTGGTCTTTTTGCTTCCTTTTTTGTGTATTGCCCGTAGAAGCTTTTCGATGTTATCATTTTCTTCCTTGCGCTGTTGTTTTATTTCGATAACTAGTTATTGTTTTCTTTCTCCGTCATCTATATAGTAATCGAAGCCGGACTCACAGTCATAGTGTACCATTGGGTATTTTATAGGTTTTCCCCTGAGTTTCTTTGGCTTCTTCTTTTCTTTTTCTTCCCAGCACCTTCTAAATTCCTTGCGCCCGAGTTCCTCTCTAATTGCCTAAATCCTGCCGATTCTAGGCACTCCTCCAAGGTAGGTCCCCAGGTTCTCTCCATGCCGTCATCAGGGTGCTCATCTCGGTTTTCTTCACATGTCTGGCGGGATATTGGTTTCCCATTGAAGGTCTCGGGTATCGTGGTTGGGTTGCTGGCTTTATCTTGCGGTTCCGGCTCGGTCTCTTGTTGGGTTTCATCTTGCGGTTTCTCTGTATTCTTTTCCGTTTCTTCTGCTGGTTTAATCTGGGTTGGCTCCCTTTCAGTTTTTAGCATTTCTCTCTCTGCTTTCAAGTCTCGTAGAATCTCTTCATCCTCGTTGGGTTTCATCTTGCGGTTTCTCTGTGTTCTTTTCCGTTTCTTCTGCTGGTTTAATCTGGGCTGGCTCCCTTTCAGTTTTTAGTATTTCTCTCTCTGCTTTCATGTCTCGTAGAATCTCTTCATTCTTCTTTGTCATCTGCACCATGTGCTCCACCTCTTGTTTGATGTTTTGCTGGATCTCCTTTATTTCCGCCAGTATGGAAGGTGAACACAATGAGTTTTTTTTTTTTATAGCACTGACAAAAGGACAGTGACTATCATCTACTGCCTATAGTACTTTGCGGGGTAGGACAGGGGGGTTTTGAGCCTGAGGAATTAAGGCCGCTTGGCTAATGCAATCGCGGCTGGTTATGGTTTTCTTTTTGCTCCCGACAGAAAAAATCCACATCTTACTTAGGATTCGAACCCGGTATCTCAAACACTGATTAAAATGGGGCAATAAAGATGACGGATGGGGAATGCAACAGAATATTAATATATATTATGAAACAATGTATTTTTATATCCTTGCCGAGAAACAATAATGAGGTCCTAGTCAGTTGTGTACATTTGTTTGTTTTTATTGTTTCTCTGCGGGATTTAAAAGTACCCGTTTGCTTCAAAACAAAGTAGTGTGTTTGGCATGTGCTAGTGCAACATCTAGCTTGCATTTGGAAGTGGTGGATGTGACGGCAGCTTTTCGATTGTTGGAGGGCAGCATAGTCATACATCCGCACAGTCACACATGTTGTGTTTGTAACGGACTCACAATGTATGCAATGAAAATGGAACCTGAAATGTTCCTGGTCATCATCATCATCAAGTGCCACGCGAGCTGGCATAGACGTTCATGTCTTTCCACAGATCTCGATCTTTGGTGTTCTGGATCAACTTTGCTGCTGATATTTATCCATGCCGCTGTCTCAATCTAACCAGCATCATTTTTCTTGGTCAGTCTCTACCTCTCTTTCCCTCGATGTTTCCAGTCGTAACAATGTTCTCCAACGCCTCTTTTCTCATAACATGACCAAAGAAAGCTGTTTGTCTCCTTCTTATAGTTGCATATAATGTTCTAGTTTCATTAACTTCTTTCAGGCAGTCGTTGTTAGTTACTCTAGCAGTCCAAGGAATTCGCTACATTTGTCTTAGTAACCACATCTCTGTTACTATCAAGTTCTTCTTAATTATGTTCCTGGTGGAATAGTTAAAATCGCCCAACAGGACGGAGGTTACTAGCAGATCATGGATTTTCTGCCCACAGAATGCTGGTGTGCGGGGCATTGAAAAACCTGACAGACTGGCAGAAGAACTGAAGGGGAACTATTTTATGGTAAAGGCAGTGTTGACAAGAAATCTTTGGAATTCGGTGGAGAGTGCAGCTGAATAGACGGAGTATCCATATCTGGATAGGCTGGCTCAAAAGAGAGTTAGTATATGGTTCGATCACACTTAAAGTGTAGAGGAAAAACCTGGCGGAAATTTAATCAATTTTTGAAATGGGAGCTTGTGGGAAATGTCACTAGTGCAATAATGTCGATTCCTAAACTTAGTTTTCAGTATCACGAACGCTTGCAAATGTCATCCTCGAATTCTGGCTTCGAAGCCTATATATATTCAGGCCAATACATGGACTCTTCCACTAGCACGGGCTCATCAATTGCCCTGGCATGGCACGGACAAGTGAACTGTGCCGGAATGGCAGGGACACGTGAATTGTCCGGGAATTAGAATATGTACTAGAAACGTGAAACGTGCAAATTGGTGGGCTCATCAATATGCCAATACCTGTCACATCTGTTTTGTTTGCCCAGTGTGTTGTCTAGCTTCCAGTCCTCTGTTATTGATTTATTTTCGCTCTATGGACACCGAGCATTAACTATTAAAGTGTCATTCAATTGCCTCAACGGGCCACTACATCAACCCCATATAACTAGGTTTATGTATACTTCGTTCACTGTGTTGTGCGGTCGGTCTTCGGGTAAAGTATTACTTCAGTGCTACTCTAGGTATGCGGCTATGCTGTCTTGGGAGCTATAATTAGACAGGCATTAATTGTCATCATTTCTGTCAAGTCTTAGTCAGATATGGCTGAGCTACTGTATGACAATAGACAGTACTACCTGTTTTTCGTTAACGCCGAATCTTGGGAGGCGCTCACCAAACATGACAACCCACATTGTGGCGACGGCTTCAGTCGGAGGAGGGCAATTGGGTGTGTACAAGCCTTATTCTAGTGCGAGGAAATGCAGCCTAAAAACTAAATTTCAGGGCAGACCAGGCCTCAAGCCTTGGTCGGCAACTGAGCTTGGACCAAAGCTCCGACATGCGGACAGTTAAAATAACGCTGTGCTGATCCGGCAGCTTCTGCAGCTTGTCTTGTTCCATACGTATTGGTGTTACCTTTCCTCTGGAGTAAACTAGGCAGGCCGAGAGAGTGATCATGCTGCATGGGCAACACATGGTCTCTAAATTTAGCCTAGGCTTTGTGATATGGGACGTATAACTCAATGCCTGGATTGCAGTTAGTATATCTTGTTTATTTTTTTTAACACAATGTAATAAACAATCGTCTGTCACAATGGCAGGATGCCCGCGGATTGGCATATGGAAGTAGAGGAAAGAAGTGCAGATCAGAGGACATACTAGACAATCTACAAATTGAAAGATATAGCAAATGCTGCTTCAGTGGCCTTACAGATTCCCCGACAAGTGATATTTCTTGGGAAGCCCTGGGCAGATCGAGATTGTGGCACGGTTCTGCATTTGTCTTGGACTTAAACGATTCAGTGCTGAAGGATAATATACCGCCAAATGTGCCCTAGCATTTGGACAGAAGGGCGATATATGGCCATCCTCGGGTCTTCGTGTTTTTTATTTTTGTTTGTTGTTTTGTTTCGTGGTATCTTCCGCGATTTCAATGCTCAGTGAATGGAAGTGTACTATTTTGCTACTTGTTCATTTGACTGGGTACAATGTTTCTTCCCAACCCATGGTTTGTTTGGCACTGAATCAGTTAATGCTAAAAACAGGGTGTCTTTGGGTGTTTGTCTGCATGGGAGCACTTGGGTAACAGGATAGAAAGAAAAGTGTGTATTTATGTTTGCGTGGGAGCGCTGGGTGTTATCGTTAAATGAACGATTTATCCGTGTATTGTGTTTGTATGTGGGCTTTCATGTTGTCTGGTAGGAAGACATGGGCAGCTTACCGGAAGCGATTGCCAACCTAATAATGACACGGGCACTGCGATATTGTTGTTATTGCTCGCTCACTGTGAACTCAAGCGTTGTCCATATACGCGCTACTACTTCTAGTACACTGGACTGATTATTGCGTGTGGAGTAGCATTCCATATTACCAGTGTCCCTCGCCATCCAACTTCATAAGTAATTCCAATTTACATCCCCAAGTCAACAACCAGAAGTTAACATTTGAGTCCAACTGACCGATGTGGGGCTTTAAACCGCTACCTCGGCATCAGCGCACCGGATGTTTAAGAAAGAGCGCTCTTATCCATTCATCCATTCTGACCTCCGCACTGTGATTTGTCTGTAGACTATTTCGCATTTTATTGTGAACTAACAATTACTTTATTCGAGCTGTTTTCTTGTCCATGTCTTACAGTATAAGTGACAATGTTTTTCTTGTCCATGTCTTACAGTATAAGTATATGTGACAATGTGTTTGTTGTACGTGTCATTTTGCAACATAATGTCACATCCCATTTTAGTATTAATGTTAAATGCGCATGTCCTTTACATGACGCTGCAATCAATCCAGCATTTTGGCTGTATTTGCTTTACTAGGCAGTACTTTGCCATTGCTTTCTGAACGACCGAGGTCTTATACCATCGGAAAAGGTGGCTGAGTGGTCTCGGGGTATGGTGTCCGCTTCGAGTGTTGGAGAAACCGGGTTCAAGCCCAGTAGAGAGTCGGGATTTTTTCAAGTGGACTTCTAGTAACAACATTTTTCCTGGTCTCTGGGTAGTGAGATCGGACGCCCGTGTGTCATTTTGGGCAGTAAAAAATCCCTTGGCAGTTGGAAATCGAAAAAGAGTAGCCTAACAGCGCTGCCCGGGCAAAATTTCGAGTTAAAAATTTACCCAAAGTATTTCAGGATCCTCGCGGGTGCTACGAATTTCGTGAACTGACATGAGATTCTCCGGACTCAGGCTTGAGTTAGGAGTAGAACGGAGCACTTATGGGTTACACCCGTTTGCCATGATGTTGATCCGTCTATAAATCAAATTAAACTAAATACCATCGAAAACATAGCAAAGCGGCCTGCTTTCAAATCGCCGTGAGATGATTTCGATAATTTGGTATGTCGTGGAGTTGTGAAACACGTTCACTGCCTCTAATCAACAGCGCCGGCTATGTTTAATTACATTATTTAAATATCATTCCAACGGTCTCATCTTATCTCATCTTATCTTGTTCCTCTTGTACCATGCTGTGTCGAGGTGAAGCATATAACAGCTGGAGAGTGTCCGTTTACGTGCTTTATGTATCAAGATGCCCATGCATTCAATAATTCCCTCTGTCCATCGTTTACGTGGTCGGCCTCTTCTTCTGCTTCCATTTTGGTCTGTACATCCTTGCTTGTTTCAGGGGGGTGTTCTTGTACAAGAATCTTTCCAACGGTATCTTGCTAGAAATGTCGACACAAAACTAGCGTTTGTATCATTTATCCCCACAGATAAGCCGCAGATAAAATATAGTTGGTTATTCAATCGACGATAGAATCTAGGTGGTTGTGAAACAGAAGATAGAATGCAGTTGGTTATGGAACCAACTATAGAATGTAGTTGGTCGGGGAAAACCGAAGATAGAACGTAGTTGATCGGGGAAACCGAAGATTGAATGTATTTGGTTACGGAACCGAAGATAGAGTGTAGTTGGTTATGGAACCAAAGATACAATTTTGTTAGTCATGGAACCGAAGATAGAATGTAGTTTGTTGGGGAACCAAAGATATAATATAGTTTGTCGGAGAAGACATGGATAGAATGTTGTTGGTCAAGGAACAGAAGGTAGAATGTAGTTGGTTATAGAACCGAAGATAAAATTTAGTTGGTCATGGAACCGAAGATAGAATGTAGTTTGTCGGGGAAGCAAAGATATACTATAGTTTGTCGAAGAAGAATGTTGTTGGTCAAGGAACGGAAGATAGAATGTAGTTGGTCAGGGTAGCCAGAGATAGAATGTAGTTGGTCGGGTAACCGGTGACATAGCAGAGAGCAAACCAGAACAGCACAGAATAAGACAGAACAGGACAGTACAGAAAGGAACAGGACAGTAAAGAAAGGAACAGGACAGTACAGAAAGAAAAATACATTATAAAACAGGACAGGACAGCACAGAACCGGATAGATAATGCATTTGAGCATGCGTGCGATCTCACAGAAAAACATTTAACTCACAGAAAAACGCACGTAACTCACAGAGACAACCCTAATTCACACCCCCCAAAAAAAGGAAAAGAAAAAGACATAACTCACATAACAACACATCTAACTCATAGAAAAGCACACAAAGCTCAAAGAAAGAACACATCCAACTCACACAGAGTGTGTATTTAAGCACTTGTGTATCATTCACGTAGCCTATTGATTAGTATTTGAGAAGAATTGACATATCACACAACTAACGTGCGAGTAAATACCGCTTCATGTTGAGGAGCCCCGGTTCGCTTAGGTAGGGAAGTACGGTACGCCATAGTGATGAGACAGCACGTAAGGTTGTTCTAGTTCGTCAACTGCCGTGTTTGTCATGCTTGTGCAATGTTGAATGTAAATTTGCATGACGTTGCGACCAACCCCAACCTTAGGTTAATGTTCTAAATAATTTTACGCTCAGTAGTTTGCCTTTGCTTTCTGAACGGGAGGTTAACATTTATGTCCAACTTACCAACCAGTGTAAGGTATTAACCGAGTTCCCAGTCATCAGAGTACCGGAAGCTTAAAAGCGTGCGCTCGTATTCTTTCGGCCATGATAACCTCTTGAAATATATTTGTAAAAGGAACATCAACAGAGAGGGGAGAGCTCGGTGTTCACAATCTATATTGATTGTATAAACACATGTACAGCTATTGATTGTATAAACACATATACAGCCATTGATTGTATAAACACATGTACAGCCATTGATTGTATAAACACATGTACAGCCATTGATTGTATAAACACATGTACAGGCATTGATGATCGTTTGTAGAAGTTGTTGTAATTAATAATAAAGGGGATTTCAGAGGTTGTAATCTTAAACGCAGTGATTGTAGTCTTAAACATAGTGATTGTAATCTTAAACACAGTGATTGTAGTGTTAAACACAGTGATTGTAGTCTTAAACAAGTAGGTTGTAATCTTAAACACAGTGATTGTAGTCTTAAACACAGTGATTGTAGTCTTAAACACTGTGATTGTAATCTTAAACACAGTGATTGTAATCTTAAACAAGTAGGTTGTAATCTTAAACACAGTGATTGTAGTCTTAAACACAGTGATTGTAATCTTAAACACAGTGATTGTAATCTTAAACACGTAGGTTGTAATCTTAAACATCTAGGTTGTAGCCACCATTAGCCTCTCTACAGTTGGCTTCATATCCTTTACATGACGTCGCAGTCAACCTCAGTAGCTTTTGGCTGTTGTGATTTACAAGGACATATTTTACGCGCAGTAGTTTGCCATTGCTTTCTAAACGTCCAAAGCCCACAATATCAAAACCAACGCAAGGCGGTATGCTTCCAAATAGTCTGTGGCAGATTTGGAATCCTCGACTCTGTATGTCGGAGAATTGTGAAATACATTCACAACCCCTAAACCACAGCGGCTGTCTTCAACCGACGTCCAATAACCAGACACTTTGAACTCTGACTGACCACAACCCCACGGACTTATGTCTTCCTTCTCTACTTGACCTGCTCCGTCCCGAAGATCCCCACAAGCTAGATACTTCCACACGATCCCTTACCTCGTTTATTCATGCACACACAACAGTATTTGTAACTTATTCAATGCCAAAAACAACTTAGATGTAGACCAGGACTGAGCAATAGATTTTCTCAGTATGATGCAAGTCTTCGAAATGCCGCCCCTTAAATGTTTTTTTTTTGGTTTCAACATTTTTTTTCTTTCTTGCACATCCCTTTCAGGACGTTGCAGTCAACATCAGTATTTTCCAACTGCTGTTGATGTACTAGGGAAGATTACGCTCAGTAGTTTGCCATTGCTTTCTGAGCGACCGGCTCATATACCCCGTAAGTTACCAACGCGGCGAGAACCGCGACCGATTCTCGGGCAGATTACGTTACTCACGAGAATATACGGGATTACGGAGAAAGAAGTTAACCCCTAGGCCAGGGAGACCGGCCTTTTAAGGTCTCCTGTATCTGCCAGAGAACAGAATATCTTCACGTGATTTTCGACAACACATCTTCTTTAGCTTCTAATTAATGCAGGGAGAATTCATTGACCATAATCACCACTGCCTAACCTTTCAGTGCAGGGCAAAGATGGTTAATTATTGAATAGGTCAAATTGTATTTTGATTTCGCTGCCTATGCCGCCATCTTACGGTGCCGCCTGATGCGGCCGCCTCTCTATATCACAGCACGGCACGACTCTGGTGTGGACCTAACTTGGCACACAATCAAAGGAACAAGTATTATCAGGTCAGTTTCCATTCAGTGAGCAGATTTTTTGCCCTGGCCATGCGGGAGTGCGAGGAAATGAACAGGCTGATAGGCTGGCAGGGAGTGCACCTCTTGATAGTACATTGCAATTTTAACAATAAACAGTATGACTCTTCGCTGGCTGTTGAATGAGGGGACGAAGCGTGTCTGGCAATGTCGATTCTCAGCTCATCTCATCTCATCTCAACTCACTGAAAATTAAAATTGCGGAAGATACACGAAACAAAACAAATAACACGATGACCTTGGTATGGCGATAAATCGTCCTTCTGTCAAAATAGGAGGTCACATGCGGCGATGTTGTATCCTTTGACACTGAATCAGTTAATAATTACTGTCAAACAACACACACACACACACACACACACACACACACACACACACACACACACACACACACACACGCACGCACGCACACACACGCGCGCGCACACACATGCACGCACACACGCACGCACACACGCACGCTCTCTCTCTCTCTCTCTCTCTCTCTCTCTCTCTCTCTCTCTCTCTCTCTCTCTTCCGCCCCATTGTTGTTATGTATAGACATTCCATGGCGACTACGTTTCCATTATATAGAATAAATGGCGACAGCAGGCATCTGTCATGTGACAACAAGCGGATATGAGTCATCGACCAGTTCGCAATCACTAAACAATATAATCTGGGCTTTTGATCTTCAGTGTGACAGAACATTTCTTATAATCTCGTGAATGAATCACCAAGAAACCAGAAGTCTGATTAGAACACGATCACAAGTAACAAAATGGAAGTTGCGGCTAAAGCCTTCGTCAGGACACAAACAACAAACACATGTATATATTGGCGAGTTGCTGTCCTGACAGACGATAGTTATTGTGATTTAAAAAAAAAAGGGATAATAACCTCTCCATAGCAAACAGCATGGGTTGGATTGTAGAGACCATGTGTTGCCCATGCAGCATGATTCCCCCCTGCTTGATCAACCTGCTAAGTTTACTCCAGAGGAAACGTAACACCTATACACCTGGGTCAAGACAATCTGCAGAAGCTGACGGACCAGCAAAGCAATGCTCTAACTGTCCACCTGTCGGAGATTCCATCTTAGACCGGTTGCTGACCAAGGCTTAAGACCTGGTTTGCCCTGCCATGACATTAGTCTTTAGGTTGCATTTTTTCACACCAGGATAAGGCTCACACACTAACATTTGCGTTCCTCTGCCCGAAGCCGTTGGCACTATGTGGGGTGTTGAGTTTGGTGATATAAAAGATAAAAACAAAACACAACGCTGACTGCTTTTGGGCCATAGAAGAAGAGAATAATACAAAGAAGACAAAGAGAATCTCATCTTATGTCCACGGTTAACAAGAAAAGAAAAGAGTTTAAGACATCAGAAGAAATTTCAGAACTCTAGGGGGGAACTGTGCTTTAATGCACATTCCAGACAATGGATCACTGAGATGGACTGTGGAAACATTAGTGAATGGAACAAAAAATGACTAACATCACTTGAACAACAAGGACTAAACATAACACATCATTAATAACTATGATGAAGTAAATGGGAAATGGACACCCAGGCACAACACATGATCGACGTATACAGTAGAGGGAACCGATATTCCCACAGTGAAAGTCACTGCTGCCTAACATTCATGGTCGCATGACCGTGTACCCATCCAACAGACCAATAAGAACATAACAAAGGAATTTCAGGGCTAACAATAATGATAATAAGGATGGACCCTCTATTGATCTCAACCCACAGCTCAGTGGTTAACGCGTACAGTAAATGAACTCAAAAATCCCACAGTGATAATAACTGCTGCCTGGCATTACCAACAGTGAGTAGTCTCTGGTCGATGGGGAGACCTCAGCCATGTTCAGCCGAGAGTAGTTATAAATGTGCAAATCGGGTATGATTTGCCGGATTAATCCGGATTGACCTTGACCTCGGCTGATTTTCACTCCCCCTCGGTCATATAGTTGGGTGGGGTACGGGGTGGTATCTAGGTCATATCTAAGGGCGATAATTCTAAGATTTTATGTTTCTAAGGGCAGATAACTATTGAGTGGGTGTATAAAAATTTTAATTAATTATTAAAAAATAAAATAAAATAAATAAAAAATAAAAATAAATAATGACGGGGTGCGGGGTGGTGGCGAGGGGGTGGGCGCGTGGGGGCCTAGGCGGTTCGGGTTTAAACACTATCAGGTATATAATAATTTTTATTAAATCATGTATAAACAATACAATGCATATTAAATAAGTAGCGGCATAGTGGAAAATTCTGGAAGGTAGGACCGGGGAGTTATACGTCGGCAAGTGTGGGAAAATCTCCGGCGGGTGTGACGGTGGTCGGTTCATAACAGACGTGGAGGGTGTGCATACGGAAAAGTCATTAAGTAACGGGTTGTAAAAACGTGGGTGAGTGGTGTGTTAAAATATTTTGAACTGTTAGCGCATTGGTGGTGTGCATTAGTACGAATAGAAGGAATAGGTGCGGTGGGGATAGTAGTGGGTATGGGTTAGTGAAATTAGTTGATAAGGGTGGTTATTAGTGCTATGTAGATGTTCATAGTAGCTTATTCACTAACATAACACGTGTTACAAATGAAACCTTGAAAGCTAAAGATCGTTGATTGTAATGGATATAGTGTAGTATCATTCGGTGGTAAGGGGTGGGTACCAGGTATTAGTGGTCAAGCAGTGGTCAAGTGAGGAAAATTTTACGGGAAAGTGGTTGTAATGATATAGTGATGATTAAAGGGTGGTAAATTAGTGGTCAAGCAGTGGTCAAGTAGTGGTCAAGTGAGGAAATTTTAGGGGAAAAGTAGTTGTAATGATATGTGATGATTAAAGGATGGTAAATTAGTGGTCAAGCAGTGGTCAAGTGGTGGTCAAGTAAGGAAATTTTAGGGGAAAAGTAGTTGTAATGATATGGTGATGATTAAAGGATGGTAAATTAGTGGTCAAGCAGTGGTCAAGTAGTGGTCAAGTAAGGAAATTTTAGGGGAAAAGTAGTTGTAATGATATGGTGATGATTAAAGGATGGTAAATTAGAGGTCAAGCAGTGGTCAAGTAAGGAAATTTTAGGGGAAAAGTAGTTGTAATGATATGGTGATGATTAAAGGATGGTAAATTAGTGGTCAAGCAGTGGTCAAGTAGTGGTCAAGTGAGGAAATTTTAGGGAAAATTGGTCGTAGTGACATGGTGATGGTTAAAGGATGGTAAATTAGTGGTCAAGTAGTGGTCAAGTAAGGAAATTTTAGGGGAAAAGTAGTTGTAATGATATGGTGATGATTAAAGGATGGTAAATTAGTGGTCAAGCAGTGGTCAAGTAGTGGTCAAGTGGTGGTCAAGTGAGGAAATTTTAGGGAAAATTGGTCGTAGTGACATGGTGATGGTTAAAGGATGGTAAATTAGTGGTCAAGTAGTGGTCAAGTGAGGAAATTTTAGGGAAAAGTAGTTGTAATGATATGGTGATGCTTAAAGGGTGGTAAATTAGTGGTCAAGTAGTGTTCAAGTAGTGGTCAAGTGAGGAAATTTTAGGGAAAAGTAGTTGTAATGATATGGTGATGATTAAAGGGTGATAAATTAGTGGTCAAGCAATGGTCAAGTAGTGGCCAAGTACCGGTCAAGTAGTGGTTAAGTGGTCGAGTGACCACTTAAATTGTAGGGGAAAGTACGTGTAGTGAACCTGTGTTTGTTAAAGTGATCGATGACGTGGTCAAGTAGTGGTAAATGGCCAAGTGACTACTTAAATTGTCTGTGAAAGTAGGTATAGTGACATGGTGATGATCAAGAGGTGGTCAAGTGGTGTTCAAATAGTGGTCAATCGCTCAAGTGAGAAAATTGTAGGGTATGGTACGTGTAGTGAAACAGAGATGGATAAATTAAGTAGTGACGTTGTCAAGTAGTGGTCAAGTAGTGGGCAAGTACGGGTCAAATGGTCGAATGACCACTTAAATTGTAGGGTATGGTACGCGTAGTGAAACGGTGATGGTAAAATAAGTAATGACATGGTCAAATAGTGGTCAAGTAGTGGTCAAGTAGTGGTCAAATCGTCGAGTGATCACTTAAAATGTAGAGGAAAGTACATGTAGTGAAACGGTGTTGGTTAAGTGATCGATGAGGTGTTCAAGTAATGGTCAAGTAGTGGTCAAGTAGTGGTCGAATGGTCACTTAAATTGTAGGGTATGGTACGTGTAGTGACATGGTGATGGTTAAAGTGATCGATGACATGATCAAGACGTTATGCCGGCTGCTAAGTTCAGAAAGTAGTGTCCTTAGTATTGGTAATTTCCCTGACAGGAGCGCCTCGAGCACTGATTTTGTATTGATCAATAGCACCTAGTGGGACAGTCGACACACATGGACAATAGTTACAGCCGGTCAAAGATGGCGTCACACCCTATCACACATGGGTAATTGCTACAACCAGACGTCTCATTCGCTTAAACTGGTCAAATATGGCGTCACAGCCGGTCACAGGGGTAATGGGACATCGGAGACACGTGGTTAAGAGGGAAACTATAGAAAAAGGGTGTCCTATCGGTTGTCGAGTCAGGGAACCTAACGTATGATGATCACTGTGTATAGGAGTGAATACACTGCATCATCAACACTGCATCCGAAGGGTAAAATGGTTACCCCTTCTCTCTCTCTTTTCTATAACCGTGTAGTCCTAGTGTTATCCGGTTACACCAAAGGACACCCGGGCATCAACACAACAAACTGCCCCGATTCAACCTTAGGCAATGCACGTAACATGACATGTCACATGTCCGCCGTCATAACCAGCGACGTTATCACGTATCAAATTAGACATCTACACTTTCATGTCCTTTCTATGTGGTCATAGTGTCTTTACATCTTTCTCCAGAAAACCATTTCCAAGACCAATATATGTTTTTTCGGTGTACCTGCTCAGTGCCACACTTCACAACCAGACAAAAGTACACCTTCTATGTACCACTTCAACCGTCAAATAAGAAAATATGTTAGACAAAATATTAAAATTATTGGTCAAATACATAAATATCTCGTCCAAACTTATAAAAAGTACGAACATTTGTTAACCTATTGGGGAAAATATCAATCAAGTAGGAAAGTTTGTTAGTCAAATAGAAAAAAAAAAATATTGACCACGTAACGATATATCTTGTCCACACTTATGAAAAGTAGGGAAATTTGTTAGTCAAATGAGAAAAAAAAAAAAGATTGACCAAGTAACGAAATACCCCCTACCAAACTTATGAAAAGTACGAATCTTTGTTAAGCAAGTATGAAAATGTATCGACCAAACTTATAAATATTTCAACTAAACTTATAAAAAAGTAGGAACATTTGTCAGCCAAATGGGGAAAAGGTCGGCCAAATACAGAAATATCGCAATCAAACTTATAAAAAGAAGGAAAATATTGACCAAGTAACGAAATACCTCGTCGAAACTTATAACAATGTAGGAAACTTTGTTAACCAAATGTGAAAAAACAAAACAAATATTGATCAAGTAAAGAAATAACTCCTCCAAATTTATGAAAAGTACGAAACCTTGGTACCCAAATGCGACAAAGGTAGGTCAAATACTGAAATATCTCGTCCAAACTTATGAAAGGTAGAAAATTGTCTTAACCAACTGGGGTAAATATTACTCAAACTAAGAAACATGTCGATCGAAGTAGGAAATTATGTGAACCAAAGTAATAAAATTGTTGGCCAAATACGAAAAAGTATCGGTCAAACTTATAGATGTCTCGTTTAAACTTATAACATGTATGAAAATTTGTTAGGTAAAGGTGAAAAATATTGGCCAAGTAATGAAATATCGCATCCGAACTTATAAACTGTACGAGTTAACCAAAGGCAAAAAGGCCAAAATACGAAATGTCTCGACCAAGCTTATAAAAATCTAGAAAAAAAAAAAAAAAAAAAAAAAAAATATTACAACTAAAATATTGATCAAAAATTATAACTTCAAACATTATAAAAATAACCAAATGTGAAAAACATCATCCAAAGACAGAAATATTTCAACTAAACTTATAAATAAGTCACCAAAAGGGAAAAGGGCAAGTACAGAAATAGCTATGGAAAAAGTAAGTCCACAAAACTAAGAAAAAAATGTAACTTCTGTAGTCAAATGTGTCTTGAAGTTTTATCTGAAAAGACATTTCACAATACATAATCAGCACCACTTTCCTTGTTTTACGTTACCGAAGGCCTTCACTGTATCTGGTACAGAAACCCTTATACATCACTCATCTCTCCACACTCTTGGTTTCTTTCTAATACAAAGTGGTCACATCACCAAGAACTTCAAACCTCCATTGTACACGTGCTCCATTGAAACACCCATGACAGTTAACAACATGTATGGCCATGTAATCTGTGAGTCCATCGGGATAGTTCATCCGAGTATTCATCACCAAAGAGCCATTTCCCATGGCTGACAGCTTCAACTTGGTATATCACATCTTATTCTAACATATACTTTACATGAAATGTCCCAAATTTGGGGATCTATTAAAGAATACGTAATGAGATACACAAAGACACCAAGAACATATCAGACAAAACAACTCACAA
>OY992876.1:457715745-457725745 GCA_963921405.1 Cepaea hortensis | reverse complement strand
TAGATAGATAGATAGATAGATAGATAGATAGATAGATAGAACGAACGAACGAACGAACAGACTTTATTTTCAAAGGGTAACAAATTGGGCACGCAGGCCCGTCTTACATTCGGCCCTTCCAATCACTCATCTTTCTTTCATCAACAGTGCATAGGAAAAAAAACATTGTCACGTGAATTTTGTAAGCATAAACAATGCATATTTTTATGTTATGAGACACATCCACCACCCACCCACACATTCCCCATTCACTCCAACTCCCCCACCCAACCACACACACATACAATACATTCCCCCACCCATCCACCACATCCCTACACATCTCCCCGCCCACACACACCTCTCACCCACCACACATCCCATCCACCCACACCCCAAGCAAACATACATTCAATAACCCACACATCCCCCACCTACACACATCTCCCCACCCACTCACATATCCTCTACCCGTCCCATTTCCCACCAACAATCACTCATCCAATATCCTCCTCCACCCACACACCTCCAACCACTCAACCAAACACATATTCCTCAGCCACACACACATCTCCCCATCAACTCACATATTCCGCACCTACCCACACACAAATTCCGCACTCACCCACATAATCTCCCATCTCCCCCAGCCCACTCACAGATCCCGAGCCCACACCTGCAAACATCCCCCACCATCTCCTAACCTGCACACACTCACCCACCCACATATCCTCTACCCACCCACACATCCTCTACCCACCCATCCCCCAACCAACATCCTTTAACCACACACCCTTATTCATATACAATCACCCACCCACACATCCTCTACCCAAACACACATCCTCCACCCAACCACACATCCTCCATCCACCCATTCCCCCAGCCACACATCCCTTAACCACACACCCCTACCCATATACACACACATCCCCACCCACGCACAATCTCCCCACCCATACAAACATCCCTCACACACATCCCCACCCACCAACACATTCCCCATTCACAAACACACACCTCCCATACACGCACACACAACCCATACATTCATCCCCTCACACATCCCTAGACACACGTACTTATCCCTCAACCACTAACACCCACACATCCCTTACCCACTCATCAACACATACATCTCCTATCTACCCACCCACACTCACACATCCTAACCACCCATCCCCCACCCTCACACACATCCTTCACCCACCCACAAACCCAACCACACCTACACCCACCCACACAAACATCATTTATCCACACCCAGCTCCCCTCCCACACAATACCACACCCACACACATCCCAAAGACACATCCCTCACCCACACACACATCTATCCACACATCTCTTACCCATCCACACATCCCCCAACTACAATCACCCTCACTACCCACACATACATCCTCCATCCAGCCACACACCCCCACCCAGCCAGACATATCCCCCACCCACACACACATCTCCAAATCCATCACCCACACCCATCATGCACCCTCCTCCAACCAACACACATCCCCCACACACATTCCCCCACACATCTCTCACCCACACACACTCCCCACCCATCCTCCCAAACATCCCACACCCATACACATCCCTCACCCACACACACACATCCTCAAACCCACAACCACCCCCACCTGCACACATCTGCCACCCACCACATATCTCCCCACCAACACATATACCCCCACCCATCCCATAACCCACCATCAATCATCCACCAACATAACCTCCTCCACCCACTCACCCACAACCACCTAGACAAACACACATCCCCACCCAAAAACACATCTCCCCATACACCCATACATCTCGCACGCACCCACACACAAATCCCACACCCACCCACACACAAATCCCCCACCCACCCACACAAACCCACCCCGCCCACCCACACATCCTGAGCCCACCCACACACATCACGAATCCACCCACACACACATCCCCCGATCCCCCCAACCTACTATTATGATCAAACTCCCACACTTTACATACACATACAGTGACGATTGTCGTGAGCATTGTCGTAAGATTGTAAAGAAAATGGAGAAAAATTGTACATATACATTTTGTAACTTAAAAATTAGTGATGCAATTTAACTCTCTCTCTCTCTCTCTCTCTCTCTCTCTCTCTCTCTCTCTCTCTCTCTCTCTCTCTCTCTCTCTCTCTCTCTCTCTCTCTCACACACTCACTAACGCTCTCACTCACATTACAGTAATGTTATATTATACATGATAAAATCAAGTGTCATACATACAAAATGATAATGTGAAAGATGAAAATACACAAAAAATAGATAGATAGATAGATAGATAGATAGATAGATAGATAGATAGATAGATAGATAGATAGATAGATAGATAGATAGATAGATAGATAGATAGTTATCGGTAGGTCGATCGGTCTGTCGGTGGGTGTGTGGTCGGGCCGGCAGGCAGATAGATAGATAGATAGATAGACAGATAGACATATAGATAGATAGATAGATAGATAGATAGATAGATGGATAGATAGATAGATAGATAGATATATAGATAGATAGATAGATAGATAGATAGATAGATAGATAGATAGATAGATAGATATCGGTAGGTCGGTCGGTCGGTGGGTCGGTCGGTGGATGGGTCAGCCGACCGGCAGGCATTCAGACAGACAGACAGATAGATTAGATAGATTAGATAGATTAGATAGATAGATAGATAGATAGATAGATAGATAGATAGATAGATAGATAGATAGATAGATAGATAGATAGATAGATTAGATAGATTAGATAGATAGATAGATAGATAGATTGATTGATTGATTGATTGATTGATTGATTGATTGATTCCCGCCAGAAACCGGGCCTTGTCAGCTAGTTTATTTATATAATCACGTTTCATGAAAGAACCCACATTTGGAGACGCCTCTGAATCTTCGCGCTGTTTGGTTCAAAACGAAAATCACGTGAAAATTTTGAATAATGTGGGTCGAGTCTTGGTGAAGCTGTAAAACTGTTAAAATCATGGACGTAATCTTTAAGTCATAATTAATATACCGTATATCAACTAACTTTTAAATCTGCTGTAAAATCTCCAGAACAAAAACTTTTTTGTTGGGTGGACATAATGATAACGTTATATACTAAATCTCATCATTTTACCTCAGTTCGTTACTGAGATATTGAATTTTATATTGAGGCAACCAAAAAAAAAACACACTATAGTATGCGTTTCCTTAATATCGTTATGTTTTGAGTTCTAGTAGTACTTGTTGGGTGGTTCATCTGATATGGTTTAAGTTTTAGTTTGTGAATTGTTTTGTATGATATGTTCTTGTTGTCTTGGTGTATCTCATACGTATTCTTTAATAGATCCTGTGTGAGTGTAGATTCTACGAGTCACAATTCTGGACTGGTGTAATGGTTTTCACTAACAACTGACAAGAGGGTGTTTTTGTGAAACGGGGACTTCGACACCAGTGATATGATAGTAGTAGGGGCTTTAAATCCAATGTCTGACAATGTGTAAGTATGCGTTTCCTTAATATCGTTATGTTTTGAGTTCTAGTAGTACTTGTTGGGTGGTTCATCTGATATGGTTTAAGTTTTAGTTCTAAGTCTGGTTTGTGAGTTGTTTTGTCTGATATGTTCTTGGTGTCTTTGTGTATCTCATTACGTATTCTTTAATAGATCCCCAAATTTGGGAAATTTCATGTAAAGTATATGTTAGAATAAGATGTGATATACCAAGTTGAAGCTGTCAGCCATGGGAAATGGCTCTTTGGTGATGAATACTCGGATGAACTATCCCGATGGACTCACAGATTACATGGCCATACATGTTGTTAACTGTCATGGGTGTTTCAATGGAGCACGTGTACAATGGAGGTTTGAAGTTCTTGGTGATGTGACCACTTTGTATTAGAAAGAAACCAAGAGTGTGGAGAGATGAGTGATGTATAAGGGTTTCTGTACCAGATACGGTGAAGGCCTTCGGTAACGTAAAACAAGGAAAGTGGTGCTGATTATGTATTGTGAAATGTCTTTTCAGATAAAACTTCAAGACACATTTGACTACAGAAGTTACATTTTTTTCTTAGTTTTGTGGAGTTACTTTTTACATAGCTATTTCTGTACTTGCCCTTTTCCCTTTTGGTGACTTATTTATAAGTTTAGTTGAAATATTTCTGTCTTTGGATGATGTTTTTCACATTTGGTTATTTTTATAATGTTTGAAGTTATAATTTTTGATCAATATTTTAGTTGTAATATTTTTTTTTCTTTTTTTTTTTTCCCTAGATTTTTATAAGCTTGGTCGAGACATTTCGTATTTTGGCCTTTATGCCTTTGGTTAACTCGTACAGTTTATAAGTTCGGATGCGATATTTCATTACTTGGTCAATATTTTTCACCTTTACCTAACAAATTTTCATACATGTTATAAGTTTAAACGAGACATCTATAAGTTTGACCGATACTTTTTCGTATTTGGCCAACAATTTTATTACTTTGGTTCACATAATTTCCTACTTCGATCGACATGTTTCTTAGTTTGAGTAATATTTACCCCAGTTGGTTAAGACAATTTTCTACCTTTCATAAGTTTGGACGAGACATTTCAGTATTTGACCTACCTTTGTCGCATTTGGGTACCAAGGTTTCGTACTTTTCATAAATTTGGAGGAGTTATTTCTTTACTTGATCAATATTTGTTTTGTTTTTTCACATTTGGTTAACAAAGTTTCTTACATTTTTATAAGTTTCGACGAGGTATTTCGTTACTTGGTCAATATTTTCCTTCTTTTTATAAATTTGATTGCGATATTTCTGTATTTGGCCGACCTTTTCCCCATTTGGCTGACAAATGTTCCTACTTTTTTATAAGTTTAGTTGAAATATTTATAAGTTTGGTCGATACATTTTCATACTTGCTTAACAAAGATTCGTACTTTTCATAAGTTTGGTAGGGGGTATTTCGTTACTTGGTCAATCTTTTTTTTTTTTTTCTCATTTGACTAACAAATTTCCCTACTTTTCATAAGTGTGGACAAGATATATCGTTACGTGGTCAATATTTTTTTTTTCTATTTGACTAACAAACTTTCCTACTTGATTGATATTTTCCCCAATAGGTTAACAAATGTTCGTACTTTTTATAAGTTTGGACGAGATATTTCTGTATTTGACCAATAATTTTAATATTTTGTCTAACATATTTTCTTATTTGACGGTTGAAGTGGTACATAGAAGGTGTACTTTTGTCTGGTTGTGAAGTGTGACACTGAGCAGGTACACCGAAAAAACATATATTGGTCTTGGAAATGGTTTTCTGGAGAAAGATGTAAAAGACACTATGACCACATAGAAAGGACATGAAAGTGTAGATGTCTAATTTGATACGTGATAACGTCGCTGGTTATGACGGCGGACATGTGACATGTCATGTTACGTGCATTGCCTAAGGTTGAATCGGGGCAGTTTGTTGTGTTGATGCCCGGGTGTCCTTTGGTGTAACCGGATAACACTAGGACTACACGGTTATAGAAAAGAGAGAGAGAAGGGGTAACCATTTTACCCTTCGGATGCAGTGTTGATGATGCAGTGTATTCACTCCTATACACAGTGATCATCATACGTTAGGTTCCCTGACTCGACAACCGATAGGACACCCTTTTTCTATAGTTTCCCTCTTAACCACGTGTCTCCGATGTCCCATTACCCCTGTGACCGGCTGTGACGCCATATTTGACCAGTTTAAGCGAATGAGACGTCTGGTTGTAGCAATTACCCATGTGTGATAGGGTGCGACGCCATCTTTGACCGGCTGTAACTATTGTCCATGTGTGTCGACTGTCCCACTAGGTGCTATTGATCAATACAAAATCAGTGCTCGAGGCGCTCCTGTCAGGGAAATTACCAATACTAAGGACACTACTTTCTGAACTTAGCAGCCGGCATAACGTCTTGATCATGTCATCGATCACTTTAACCATCACCATGTCACTACACGTACCATACCCTACAATTTAAGTGACCATTCGACCACTACTTGACCACTACTTGACCATTACTTGAACACCTCATCGATCACTTAACCAACACCGTTTCACTACATGTACTTTCCTCTACATTTTAAGTGATCACTCGACGATTTGACCACTACTTGACCACTATTTGACCATGTCATTACTTATTTTACCATCACCGTTTCACTACGCGTACCATACCCTACAATTTAAGTGGTCATTCGACCATTTGACCCGTACTTGCCCACTACTTGACCACTACTTGACAACGTCACTACTTAATTTATCCATCTCTGTTTCACTACACGTACCATACCCTACAATTTTCTCACTTGAGCGATTGACCACTATTTGAACACCACTTGACCACCTCTTGATCATCACCATGTCACTATACCTACTTTCACAGACAATTTAAGTAGTCACTTGGCCATTTACCACTACTTGACTACGTCATCGATCACTTTAACAAACACAGGTTCACTACACGTACTTTCCCCTACAATTTAAGTGGTCACTCGACCACTTAACCACTACTTGACCGCTACTTGGCCACTACTTGACCATTGCTTGACCACTAATTTATCACCCTTTAATCATCACCATATCATTACAACTACTTTTCCCTAAAATTTCCTCACTTGACCACTACTTGACCACTAATTTACCACCCTTTAAGCATCACCATATCATTACAACTACTTTTCCCTAAAATTTCCTCACTTGACCACTACTTGACCACTACTTGACCACTAATTTACCATCCTTTATCCATCACCATATCACTACGACCAATTTTCCCTAAAATTTCCTCACTTGACCACCACATGACCACTACTTGACCACTGCTTGACCACTAATTTACCATCCTTTAATCATCACCATATCATTACAACTACTTTTCCCCTAACATTTCCTTACTTGACCACTACTTGACCACTAATTTACAATCCTTTAACCATCACCATGTCACTACGACCAATTTTCCCTAAAATTTCCTCACTTGACCACTACTTGACCACTGCTTGACCACTAATTTACCATCCTTTAATCATCATTATATCATTACAACTACTTTTCCCCTAAAATTTCCTTACTTGACCACCACTTGACCACTACTTGACCACTGCTTGACCACTAATTTACCATCCTTTAATCATCACCATATCATTACAACTACTTTTCCCCTAAAATTTCCTTACTTGACCACCACTTGACCACTACTTGACCACTGCTTGACCACTAATTTACCATCCTTTAATCATCACCATATCATTACAACTACTTTTCCCCTAAAATTTCCTTACTTGACCACCACTTGACGACTACTTGACCACTGCTTGACCACTAATTTACCATCCTTTAATCATCACATATCATTACAACTACTTTTCCCCTAAAATTTCCTCACTTGACCACTACTTGACCACTGCTTGACCACTAATTTACCACCCTTTAATCATCACTATATCATTACAACCACTTTCCCGTAAAATTTTCCTCACTTGACCACTGCTTGACCACTAATACCTGGTACCCACCCCTTACCACCGAATGATACTACACTATATCCATTACAATCAACGATCTTTAGCTTTCAAGGTTTCATTTGTAACACGTGTTATGTTAGTGAATAAGCTACTATGAACATCTACATAGCACTAATAACCACCCGTATCAACTAATTTCACTAACCCATACCCACTACTATCCCCACCGCACCTATTCCTTCTATTCGTACTAATGCACACCACCAATGCGCTAACAGTTCAAAATATTTTAACACACCACTCATCCACGTTTTTACAACCCGTTACTTAATGACTTTTCCGTATACTCATACTGCCCTGTGATGGGGATACTTCACAGGCTACCAATTATTAAACTACATGACCACATATATGTCCACATTTAGAGGCAATTTACACACCATATTAGCTTCTCGTTACAACTCAGAAACACATCCAAGCTTTCTTTACATTCTATTTTTTGTCGCCTGCTAATGCTAGCAGTAAAAAAAAAAAAACCAACAGTTGAGCTATTAATAGCAACGACCTGCTCGCTAGTTCCGCCTTGCCGAGGGAGGCTTCATTCCTATCTTACACAAAGCTTTAACATTATTCTAACACTTATCCTTTAATTTCAAGAACTATTCTAAATATCTGTTACAGAACCCCAGGCGATCATTAAAGGTTGGGCTAGTTATAACCCAAATCTCTTATGTTGTTTAATAAAGGCGATTGAATCGATTTGCCAACGTTCTCAACAATCGTGCATCAGTGTTCCAGCAGAAATGCTTTGCGAGTTCAGCAGCCTCTTCGAATTCATTACAAGTTTATGCACTTGTCCACCGAACATTCTATGCCCCGACTTGGTCACAATAGTCACTGTCTTGAATAGAGATGGTGTCAGGGGAACAATTTCATTCCCCCTCTGACCTTGGGGCCGATCTGGCCTCAGCCAGGGCCGCAGCAGAACTGAACTGAACTTCTGGGGCAAATAGTGCGCCAATTTTCGCCTGGTAAATGGTAAATCATCCAGCATACACCAACTATGGAGGAGGTGTTCTGGTCATTGCGTCAGCTAAGCATCTTGTAGAGCCGTGTCACGCTGCTTCATATATATATATATATATATATATATATATATATATATATATATATATATATATATATATATATATATATATATATATATATATAGTCAAATAGTCTGAAGTCAGGTCTTAGTCAGATATGACTGAGCTACCGTATGACAGTAGACGGTACTACCTGCTTTCTGTCAGCGCCGAATGTTGGGCGGCCCTTACCAAACCCGACACCCCACATTGTGCCAACGGCTTCGGGCGGAAGAGCGCAATTGGGAGGGTACTAGCCTTATCCTGGTGCGAGGAAATGCAACCCAAAGACAAAATAAGTCATGGCAGGGCAGACCAGACCCTAAGCCTTGGTTGGCAGCTGGTCTAGGATCGAAGCTCCGACAGGCGGACAGTTAGAGCATTGATTTGCTGATCCGGCAGCTTCTGCAGCTTGTCTTGTTCCAGATGTATAGGTGTTAACTTTCCTCTGGAGTGAACTAGGCAGGCCGAGAGAGAGATCATGCTGCATGGGCAACACATGGTTTCTTTATTTTAGCCCAGGCTTTGTGCTATGGAGAGGCAATAACTCCATCCCTGGTCTTAACCGGTCTCGGAATATAGTAAAATCCATATCCAGGGGGAGTATTACAAATTAGATTCGCCTCCCAGGTGGAGTTTCACTAGAAATTGGTACCAGAAAAAAATGAAATATCACTCATCGAGAACCGATTGGTCTATAAAAATATTATTATAAAAGTAAACGACCCTTTTACCCGCAGTAAGGCGCTGGAAGTATTTGGCGCTATACATATAATGTTACACGCCAGTCGGCACTGGGTGGGTCATGTGGTTATTTATACTTCCCCATACATACATCATCATCATCATCATCATCATCATCATCATCATCATCATCATCATCATCATCATCATCATCATCATCATCATCACCATCATCATCAAGTGTCTGTCCAGCTAGCGCAGGCGTTCATGGCTCTCCAGAGAACCCGGTCTGTGGTTTTATAGATCAACTCTGCCGATGCTATTCCTCCATGCCATTGTCTCAATCCATCCAGCATAATTTTTCTTGGTCTGCCTCTGCCTCTCTTCCCCTCGATCTTTCCAGTTGCCACGATGTTCTCCAATGCCTCTCATCTCATCACATGACAGAAGAAAGTTGTTTGTCTCTTTCTTATTGTTGTATATAATGTTTTAGTTTTATTAACCTCTTTCAGACAATCGTTGTTAGTTACTCTGGCACATCATTTACATTCACATTCCAAGATCATTGCCATACAGCAAAACTGGTTCTATATAGCACTTCAGCACTATCTACCTTACATGCAATGATAGTGACTTATTGCATACGCTACTCTTCATTTTCTGACATAAATAGTGCTAGCATAATATACCCGATGTGCTGCAAGGAA
>OY992876.1:457675749-457715545 GCA_963921405.1 Cepaea hortensis | reverse complement strand
GACTCTCACTGTTGTGGTGTTATCCCCCATCCCAGCTGGCCCATTTAGAACAGCCGAAGACATTCTGGTCAGCCCTCAAGGGAAGGCAGGGGAAGACCATGGGTATTCCCTGCCATCCAAGACAGCTTCCATACTTGCAGAGCCAACACACAGCGCTCTGGTACTGGGCTCACCCAAGGAATCGTCACGTCCTGCACATGGCTGCTTAGCTTCACGCCCGTATACTGGGTCCTCGGTTCACCAAAGGCTGTTCCTCCGGAAACCAGAAGAATGCAGTCTGCAGATGACATCCACACAGTGAGCTTTCGATTCGGACCTTCCACGTAATGGATTTGCTATCCAAGCAATATTCCAAGTCATGCCTCTGGGACGATTTTGTAACCGACTTACCTGTGGTATGTAGTGTGGCAATCTAAGTACTTCTTCATGCATCTTTAGATGTCAACCTGAATGTAGTTAAAGTAAGTTGCGGTCATCTTGAGCTTATTGATATCTCCATAGAGCTTGTCCTCAAATGAAGCAGGTGTGGGCCAAAATATCTTTCTCTGTTCTGCATATACTGGGCACTCCTGCAGCAAATATTTAGCTGTCATTTTACTAGTTCCACAATTACATTCATCGGTATCTCATATCTTTAGTTTATTGAACAAGTGGTATTTCAGCCTGTCATGTCCTGTGCGGAGTCTAAGGATTGCTACTTGTTCTCTTCGGTCGAGTTTGTAATATGCATCATCTTTCTGGTGGCCTGGATGCTTTGATTCCCATTTGGTTCTATACGTGCTTTCTATAAACCTATATGCCTCATTCTGTGTCTATGTCAGGCTGAGGGAGGTAGTCGTCCGCCCTCTTATGCCAGTTTGTCAGTCTCTTGATTTCCAGGTATACTGCAATGTGATGGGATCCACTGTGGTACAACTTTTTTGGATTTCTGACATAGTCCATTGAGTACTGCACTTAGGTCTGGTAGTTCTGTGCTGTTTTTGCTCTTCAGTATTGAGACAGCTGACTTTGCATCTGTGAAGATAGCTATTTACTTCTCTTTATTTTCCCCCATCAAGAGCATTTCTGCTGCAGTTTTCAAAGCTTCTAACTCTGCTGTGAAGTTACCTGAAAATTTTCCAGTTCATATTGACTGTGTTTTTTTTCCACTGCATTTTTTTTTTAATTTAAGAGAATTCCTCCGCCTCCATTTTCTATTGGATCTCTGGCTGATTCATCTGTATATGCATGGGTCCAATTGCTGCTTGGGTAATGTTCTTTTATGTAGTTTAGGGCTATTGTTCTTCTTTCTGTGTCATGCTGAGTGTTATTTTTCTCAATACCTGGAATGTTTTCTATCATCTCAGGCAGTTGCTGCTGTCTCCAAGCTGGGAACTTGTGTGCGTTGTAAATGGGTTTGACTGTTGATATGTTAAGTATAGGATCTACCATAATATTTCGTTTTGCAGTTTCTACAAAGTTGCCACGCTCCAGTCTTCCATTTTCAAAACCATTAAACCTTTTATACATAGCATGGTATGTCGATCTTCTAAATTTTTCTGCTTTTTGCTGGGCTCTTTGACATAGCTGCTGTTGCCCAAGCTGGGATGCCATATTCCAGTGCTGGCCACACCCGTCCAGTAAATAACTTCTTGAGAACTTTCTTTTATGCTCCCCACGTTGTACCAGCAAGCTTTTTCATATTTGCCATTCTTTGCCTTGCTCTTGTTCGATGTTTCTCAATCTGTGTCTTCCATGTCAGGCGACGATCGAAGGTGACTCCTAGATAGTTTGGATTTTCTTCATGGCGCAATATTTTTCCATTCGATACCAGCTTAGGTTGCTGAGGTTTGTTTAAGAGGGAGAACACCGTACATGTTGTTTTCTCCTCACGTGTCTTCACTAGCAATGATTCTGACCAGTCCTCTAGCGCTAAAAAGGCTTGCTTTATTCTGCTGTTAGCTGAACTAATATATTCTTCAGATGTCTATATTGCCACATAGTGGTCACGCTCACACGCACCATATAATGGGAATTAGGAGATTCCCAGTCTAACAATAGAATGACTTGACCACTAGGGAAAACTAAGGACGACGTAAGCATCGTCAGGACAGCAACGGAGGTCACTTCGAGAAAGGACATAAAGTCAGCTGTGTTTTCTGTGGAGTTTCGTGATAAAAGGTTTGATCATTTAGGCCATTCATATTTACTGACAGAAGAGAGCGCCTGTTTATATAGCATTCATAACACCGTGGACCGGGACATGCATAAATTATAGACGACGAGTTTTGGTAATGATTCGCGATAGTCACTGAGAGACTGAGCAATTACAGAAGATTATGACCCGCGGAGTTTGTATTAAATTGTAACGTCCCGTCCCCGTTTCAGGGGCACGTTACATTGTACAACAGTGTTGTATCTATTTTCTGGAAGAGAAATCTGAAATTAAAAGGATTTATCTCGAATTGAAACAGTGTCTTCAAGGTGAGCGACTTTATTACATATTGTTCTCTAGTTCGAGTTCTAACGCTTTGGCGGTTGAAAGCATGTTGAGACACGTGGGGACTTCGATCCGAGGAAACAATGGTGTAATGCAAACAAGCGACGATTGATTCCCGCTATATCAGAAGTAAATATACAATGAATGCGCGCCACGATGATAAATTCCTTTGCACGATAAGACATCAGGAGTACACAGAATGCGACAACAAGGCGGCTGAGTTAATGTAAGCTTTATTACGCTGCCAGAGAAAAACGATACATTGTGCATTGCACATTATCGTTTGTACACAAAGTAGGACAATGTGGGGTCTCTGATCCAGAAAGCATCGTGCGGATGTAAACAACGAAGATTCCCGCCATATCGCTAAGTAAACGAAGGAGAATGCACACCAGGATCAATTCCTGAAGCACGATGCAGCACCAAGATCGCTTGTTACAGCAGTTGCCGAAAGATCGTGAGTAACGCCAACATACTTATTGTTCGACGATTATCTGCAGGTAAAGTGACTAAATAATTTAATTAAACTAGCCCTTCATAAGTGCCACAGTTTGAGAAGTTTATCAGTGGAAAGAAAGAAATAAAGATTACACTATGCTATATTAACTGATCTACATACATGGTGCGCACGAGCAGAAACAGATAATGAACATTACGTGTATTTAATAACAGCAAAGTATATACTATCGTTTGAGACAATAGTAAATAGTTAAATACGATCATAATATTGTCCAAGTTTGGGAAAGTGAAGCACAATACAGTAATGGAGAAGTAAACACAACTGATATATTTGGTTTACGGATCGTTTGAGTCCACACTCGACTTATAATGTGTTGTTGGTACAGAAGAAGGAGGCGTTAGCTTCCTACACGACATTTCCACTCTGTTAACAAAGCAGTGAGTCAAACTTATAATAGGAGAAAGAACACTTACTTTCACGCTTATGACACTGATATAACTACACACAAGTGACACAAGGATGGTACGATATTGCCAGCACCCACACATTTAACATACGAGTATCAAGAATAGGAGGACACATATGAAGATTAAGTTGACACAGTACCACTTCATTACTTTGAACTTTACTCTTCACGGGAAACTTCAATATATATTTACGAGTTACAACGGGATATCTGACAGAATACATAGAGACACGTTATCATTACACCTCAGCATGCAGGAAATCTAACACGTGTACGCTCACTTGATTTGAAGTCGAAGCATACAGATAGACTTTAATGTCACAGAGTACCCAATTGTTCAAGGTATTTAATCGATAACGATTCACATTGGGACAGTTATATTTATTATATCGGGACATTAAAGGACATTATACACATCAAGATACTACTGGACACTACACTGCACCTGAAACGCATCGAAACGTTACATGTTCCCCAAGACTCTGACGCCAGGACAGACGTACACTATCACACGGATTGACAACTACCATTTTTCATCATGACACCAGACACAGTCAGCTTGTTCACGCAAACAAAATTAATTCGTAATGACCTGGCGCTTGTCAACCCACAAATCACTTCATGAACTAATCAATGATATCAAATATCATTAGCTCATCAAGGCCTTCTAACCACCCGCAAATAAAATAAATAGCCTTATTATGAGTCAACATAACATTAATCAACAATGAATAACAATTACTGGCCTTTTTCCGGCTCTCTTGTACATAGATAACCGAGTAGAGTTCCTGTCGTTCAAAAATTTTGACATAGAATTGTGTCGATCAGTTCATTAATAAATTGATCCCTGGTCACCACTCGAGTATTGGAAGGTCTGTGTAGATTGACATACTCTTTTATAACTGGTGTACTAGAAATTCGGAATTAAAACAAGCAAATACGTCAACAACTTAACCATTTATCTAATTAATCTGACTTGAAATAGAAAACATATAATACATAATTTATATCTTTCGTTCTGACATGCGATTCATCCTTTGTATATGTCTGTACTGAGGCATTAAAATTAGCACATGATTCTCCATTCGCTGGTCATATGGGGATTGCTAAAACCACTAATAGATTGCTAACGCAATTCTATTGGCCTGGATTTAACAAAGACATTACCACACATGTACGTTCATGTACATTATGTCAGATGACCACGCAAAAAGGCAAACATCCCAAAGCACATGTTCAGAAAACTGATTTGGCATCACGACCATTTCAGAAAATAGCTATAGATATTGTGGGTCCGTTAAATACAACTACTGATCGAGGCAATAGATTCATATTAACTATGATTGATCTTTGTACTCGTTGGCCAGAGGCTATTCCTTTAAAATGTATCACGAGTAGATCCATTCTAGATTCATTGTTGATAATTTTTAGCAGAATAGGATTCCCTAGCTGCATATTATCAGATAGAGGTAGTCAGTTTATATCAACGGCTACTCAAGAGGCAATGAAGATACTTGGGATTCCACAGGTGTTTAGTTCACCTTGGCACCCAATGACAAATGGTGTGTATGAGAACTACAACGGAGTTCTTAAACGAACTCTGGCGAAAGTTGCTGCGGAAAGGCCCAAAGATTGGGATATTTTATTACCAGCGGTACTATTTGCATACCGAGAGGTACCACAATTTAGTACAGGGTTTTCTCCATTCGAGTTGGTATATGGAGCAAATCCACGAGGTCCATTATTAATATATAATGACCTACTCACAAATAAAACATATGATCATCCGAAAAGAGATGCATATGAAATAGTAACACAGTTAAGAGATAAAATTATCACAGCTTGTCAGATTGCAAAATCTGCACTGGATAAAGCTGGAGAAAGATACAGACAGTATGGTAATAGGAACGCCAAGACAATAGTCTTGAAAGAAGAAGAAGAGGTTTGGTTATTATTACCTGATCCTCGAGATTGTCTGGTTACTTCATGGCAAGGTCCATTTAAAGTAATTAAGAAAATTAGCGATTGTTGATTATCGTATTGATGTGAATGGCAAACATAAGATTTTTCATATTAATATGTTGAAGCCATATATTCCACGTGAGGATAACTCAGGTCAAGTGACACAACAAATTCCTCATAGGATAGCAACAGCTTGTTGGGTAATTAATGAGCAACAAGAAGATGCTATAGAACAACAGATTCCAACACCTATAGTTAATAGCGACAGTAATTGGCAAGCGATTCAGATAAGTAAAGATTTATCAGTACAAGATAGAGAAAAGCTTATTACTGCAATAAAGGAATATAGTTCAATTTTTTTCGGATAAACAGGGGCAGACATCACTGATTAAACATAAAATAACGTTATTATCAAATGTCCCAGTTAAAGTGAAACCATATCCTATTCCAATACATTATTTGGAAAAAGTTACTGCAGAAATTTCAGATCTAGATAAGACTGGAATTATAAAAAAAATCAATTTCAAATTACTGTTCACCAGTTGTAATTGTTAAGAAAAAAGATGGGTCATTACGTTTATGCGTTGATTATAGGAAAGTTAATGAATTAACGTTACTAGATGCAGAACCTATGCCAAATATTGATGAGTTAATTGAAACCATGGCAAACTCGAAAATATTTTCGAAAATTGACCTTACAAAAGGATATTGGCAAATTCCGATGGAGGAAGATTCAAAGCATATTACAGCTTTTAGCACGCCGTTAGGTTTATATGAATGGGAATATCTTCCATTTGGTTTACAAAATGCACCAAGTACATTCATGAGAATGATGAGAAGATTACTTCATGGAATTACCAACGTAGCATCGTATATGGATGATATTTGTATTCATACTTGTGATATTGACACACATGTTAAAATTCTAAAGCAAGTTTTCCAGAAAATACAAGAACATGGATTGAAAGCTAAACCAAGTAAAATTGAGATAGGGTTTACTGAGGTACAATTTCTGGGTCATAGAATCTCTAACGGATTTAGGAAAACAGATCCATTAGTTGTGACAAAGATTCTTAATATCAAACCTCCAACATCCAAGAAGGAGCTTAGGAGTGTATTAGGGTTGATTAATTATTATCAAAAGTTTATCCCTAATTTTGCACATATGACAGCAACATTCTCGGAACTTTAAAAAAAAGGTCAACCAACAAAGATAGTTTGGACAGAGGATCACGAGAAGTTATTACAACAAATAAAAACTCTATTTAGTACATATCCTATTTTGAAATTACCTGATATTTCAAAAGATTTTGTTTTACAAACGGATGCTAGTTTACATGCTATTTCAGCTGTATTACTTCAATTGCATGAGGGGAAACTACATCCTATTCTTTATTTCAGTAAAAAGCTATCTGAAACTCAAAGAAAATATGCTGTTACTGAACTAGAGGCTTTAGCTTTAATTGAAAGTATTGAAAAGTTCTCTAGATACTTACTAGGTAGGAAATTTCTAGTTCTTTCGGATAACAAACCGCTACAAATTTTCAAATCGGGTCATCCAAAGAATTCTAGAATACATAGATGGTCATTATTATTACAGGAAAAGATAATAATCTTGCTGACATTCTGAGTCGATTATAGAATGGCAGATTTTCTTGTTCATTATTTAGAGTTGAATCAGAGTTATAGTTCTTGTTGTATTAAGTTCAAGATTCAGATATATATTGAGTTGATTACGTATTATAAGCCTTATTAGTGGGTCAAGATAACAATAACCAACATGTTAAGATAGGTTATTTGATTAAATATTATAAATAAGGTACATTTGTATCTGATATGGGTTCAAAACAGAGCCAAGGCAAGGATGAAAGTTATTAACAGAGACAAGGACTTCCGATTGGAAAGAACTCAGAAACACTTGAGTATAAAGTTGTAATTGTGAATGACTATATTTGATTTATTTAGCATTTATATTAGTTAATGAGAAATGTTGGGTCCGAAGGGTATGTGTCATGTTATGCTGTATGCTTATGAATCAGTACAGGAGCTAAATATGACCAAGTGACAATCCAAATCCCAAAGAAAAATATCGGGAAAAAGTTAAGGTGGAAGCACAGACAAGCACCCTACCCATTAAGATTGTCATACGACAACAAGTAACGACTACGACTAACATGGTGACTGGGAAATCTGCATTATTACCCTCGTCCGAAACTCATGGTAATACCTAGAGTTAGGACACACTTGTCATTAGGACAAGGTAGGGACTAATATTCAGTTATTAGTTGAACTGATTCCATAGGATCAGTCACACGACGTTCGACGTAGGGATCGGACAGGTGGGCGTGCCCGTTATGTTGCATTTATAATTTTTTTTTTGAGGGTTAATGATGTGGTAAATCCTAGAACTATGTGGTGGTGGGTAAAAGAAAATTATGGTTACAGTTGTAAGTATCATATATGATGATTATGAAAGGAAAAAAATGACATAGCATTTTTTTTTTCTGGGAGGGGGCATTATGCCACATAGTGGTCACGCTCACACGCACCATATAATGGGAATTAGGAGATTCCCAGTCTAACAATAGAATGACTTGACCACTAGGGAAAACTAAGGACGACTTAAGCATCGTCAGGACAGCAACGGAGGTCACTTCGAGAAAGGACATAAAGTCAGCTGTGTTTTCTGTGGAGTTTCGTGATAAAAGGTTTGATCATTTAGGCCATTCATATTTACTGACAGAAGAGAGCGCCTGTTTATATAGCATTCATAACACCGTGGACCGGGACATGCATAAATTATAGACGACGAGTTTTGGTAATGATTCGCGATAGTCACTGAGAGACTGAGCAATTACAGAAGATTATTACCCGCGGAGTTTGTATTAAATTGTAACGTCCCGTCCCCGTTTCAGGGGCACGTTACATTGTACAACAGTGTTGTATCTATTTTCTGGAAGAGAAATCTGAAATTAAAAGGATTTATCTCGAATTGAAACAGTGTCTTCAAGGTGAGCGACTTTATTACATATTGTTCTCTAGTTCGAGTTCTAACGCTTTGGCGGTTGAAAGCATGTTGAGACATATATGGCTAGGTCATCTGCAAAGGAGCATGTGGGAACTATGGCTGGAATATTTTCCGTGATGTCATTTATATATGCTAGGAATAATGTTGGTGAAAGAACTCCTCCTTGGGGGACACCTTGCTCCAACATAATCTTTTTGCTGGTTTGTCCTTGTACTTTTGTCCTGGCAGTTATGTTCTCAAGGTAGTGGCTCATCTATTTGTACATTTTCCCACAAACGTGCATTTTTTGCAGTTTTACTTTCAGTCCTTCCTTCCATACTTTATAAAATGCTTTTTCCAATCTATCCAGACTGCTAGTGTGTACTTTTTCTCTTGGAAGCCATTCTCTATTTCCTGGGCTATATAGGTTATTTGATCTTCAGTGGATCTGTACTTTCTGAATCCTGCTTGGTGTGGTGCTAAGAGTTGGTTTTCTTCCAGATGCCATGTTAGCCTGCCATTGATAATTTGTTCCATTAATTTTCCTACACAGCTAAGTAGACTGATAGGTCGATAGCCATTTGGTTCTTCCAGGTTTTTCCTTTCTTTGGGACTGATATTAGTATAGCTTCGTTCCATGCCTGAGGGACTATTCCTCTCTTCCAACTGTAATTTAGGACTGCTAGTAGTTTCTTATTTGCCTTAGTGCCTAGTCCTATTAGCATTTCATTTGCTATTCCATCCTTTCCTGGTAATTTCTTCTTTTTTTTAGGGTATTCATTTCCTGTTCCATATTTTCCACTTTTAGATTTGCCGTCATATAATCTGCTGCTGTCTCTGTTTTACTACGATGTGTCTGTTTATCTTTGATTGCTTTCATCTGTTCGGTTGTAATATAAATGTGGTCTGCACCAGCATAATGTTCCATTAGCATGTTTTCAACCTCTTTTCTTGTAAGCGGGGAGCGGCTGGCCGAGTGGCTAGAATGCCAGGCTCTCATTGGGGAGACCCGGGTTCAAATCCTCGGTAAGGTATGGAGATTTTTTTTCTCTGTGGTGGCAAAAAGAAAACTCTAGCCTGCGCAGTTAGCAGCGACTGCACTAGCCATGCGGCCTTAATTCCTCAGGCTCAAGACCCCCCTGTCCTATACCGGAAGGTACTATAGGCAGTAAATGACAGTTTTTTCCTGTATGAAAGGCATTCCTTTGTTTAATTGTTATTTGTTTGTTTCTGGGTCCTTCATTGTTTATGGCTTTCAGTAGTTTGCATAGTTTTTGTCCATCCCTGTCAAATTTCAGGTTTTCTGTTTTTCCGCTCCAACAATCTTTCGTTAGTTATTTGATGTACTGTTCTGTTATATTTTGCTGAGATGGCTTTGAGGGAGATGTTCGCTTCAGTTGTTTGTTCTCTCTTTGCTGTCTTCCTGGCATCTTCAACTTAGTCCTCCAAAATTTGCAGTTCTTCAGTCCAGTATGGTTTGTAATTTTTCCTCGCTCCTCTTCGAATGGAATCAGTGGCCGCCTGTATTATTGCTTTGTTTAGACTTTCCACCATTTGTTTAATGTTGCCATGTCGTGCATTTATGTTTTCACAATACTTGTCTGTTAGTATGGCAAATCTGTCCCAATCTGCTCGTTTGTAATTCCAGCGAGGCAAAGGCTTTTGCTCCTGTGGAACATACTCCATATTCATTAGAAGCTTGATTGGTCTGTGATCACTACCTGCTAATAGGTCAAGCACATGGCGATCGATTTTGTGGAGGATCTCTCCTGTGCAGTGTCAGAGTCTAACAGGGGACAGCGATGCAGGGACATCGTTACGACCGCCAGGCGACTTAGCTCCCAGTAAGGGATGCAACCACTTCGTTGCGCCACCAGGCGAATAGGAGTTACCGGCCTGCGAGATCGCTGGCTGACCAGCGGTCAGGCCGCCAACGCAAGACGCACGCCTGCCACGTGACGCCACGTCAGGCAGGAGGCAAGTTGCGAACCAGGTCCAGACAGCTCTGGGGACACGGTACAGGACGGACGTGTGATTGAGAGAAAGGCGTTGTATGGTTTCTGTATTGAAAGGCGAGTGTCTGGACATCTTGCGAGTCAGACTTGTGAACTGTATTGTGGATGTAAGTTGTAAAGTATCCATTATATATTGTTGTGATCATCATTCTGTATTTGATATGTTAATAAATCCATTGAATGGTGTATCGTTGAGTCTTACGTCAAATCACGTTGTATTTGTACTGTCTCACACTTGTTAGGAAAGCGAGCCAAGTTTAAGACTCTGACATGTGTGAACGTGGAGGGCTCGTCCCACTTTAATTTAGTTAGATTTGAACGTAGCTCGTCCTTTTTGAACGTGAAGGTCTCGTCCAGCTTTAATTTAGTTAGATTTAAACCTAAATGTGATCATGGAAGGCTCATTTTGATTGTTACTACATTATTTAAACATGTGTAAGACCATTTGTAAACGTACAATGCATACATTTTGTTTGATCCTGTAAGCGTGTAAAACATTTGTGATTTGTGAAACTTGTCACCGTTCTGACCTTGTCGACATTGTGATCTTGTCGCCATTTTGACCTTGTCGCCATCTTGTAAACTTGATGTCTATGTCCTTACTGAATGTCATCTTGATGTAAGTGATGTGTCATCAATGTTGTAGAGTGTTAAGATACTTGTAGATTGTCTTTGTGCATTGAGTTTGTGGAACGCGGAAAGTGTTTGGAAAGAAAGTAACGTGTATTGTAAAAAAACTGTTGACGGACAAACTTACGACATACAATTACACTCAACGCCATACAAACCTAATCAACACTTAGTGACAAGCAGGCACACACCAACAAATAGACGCTAATTTATCTTCTTCCAAAATAAAAGCAGGTTTTTCCGTACCATCCGAAACCTTGCCGTAGAGGTCAGTTGTAGTCTGAAGTAGCGACCCTACATTTCCTAGCCCGATTTTCCAACCGTTCTTCACCGCATCCAGGGCACTTGAGTATAATTTTTTTCTTTTCGTATACTTTAAAAATGCATTTTTAGGCACATATCGTCCATTTAAACAAATTGTAAATTGTTGATTACTAACCACTTATTACATATTGTGTGTGGCTGGTATTTCATTGACATTTTTCCATCATGCCTTCATTATTTGATTTCATTGATATGGGCATAAAGTTACAGTTACATGGTGATGAACTAACACGTTGGAGTGAGCAGAAGTACGCTGAATACCTACTAGTACAGGAGAAATCTACCGAACGCGATGACAGGGCAGCAGAACGCGAAGAAAGAGCAGCAGAAAGGGCTGCCAAGCAAGCCGAATTAGAACTGACGGCAAAGACAAAACAAGCCGAATTAGAACTGGCTGCAAAGCAAGCTGAGATGGATAGCGAACTAAAGAAGGCAGAAATAGCAGCTCAGAGTAAGAGAGAAGAACTGGAGTTACAGTTGAAGATAAAACAACTTGACACTGAGACTGCCATTAACAAAGAGTCTAAGAAAGCTGAAAGACTGGAGAAAGAAAACCAGTATAAGAAATATCAAGGTATTGTACGTAATTATACCTCGGGTGACTGCATCGCAGCCTTTACCCAAAATTTTGAAACTTTAATGGAACAGTATCAAGTTCCACTGTCTGAATGGAATATTGTGTACATGAGGAGTTTGTCAGGGGAACCTCTTAAAGTTATTGAAACCATCCCCAAAGACCTCAGAAAAGATTACTATTATCTGAAATCCAAGATTATGGCACATTTTATGTTAGATGAGGCAGGTTACAGAGAACAATTCAGTAAATTGAGCCCAAAACCGACTCAAACGTTCTCTGACTACCTCTGCTTAGTCCGAGATATTTTCACCAAATGGACGTCAGCAGCCAAAATTGAAAAAAGTTATCAGAGATTGGAAGATCTAATCATTAGAGACAAAATTGTATCATCTATTCCTTCAGCCTTTGCTAAATTTTTGTTAGAGAATGAATGCTCTAGTGTGGATGAGATTGAAAGACGTGGGTCGGCTTACTACACAGCCAACAAACATTGCTTTGCTACTGAAGATACTAACATTAACTTTGTAGCAGCGGCTAATTATGACAAACAACCCTATAGTAGGCAGAAACCTCATAGGCCTACCTCTGAGAAATTTAATCATTGCATTTATTGTAAATATTCACATCATCAGGGTGAAATGTGCGATCAGAACCCAGGGTACCATACTTACTTATTAAACATGGTAAACAGACAAGACAAGGAACGTAAATCCTTTAAAAACTCACGAAAATGTTTCCTCTGCAAGGCATGGGGACACCATCGGAAAGATTGTAAGGGCAGGCATATGACCAACAAAGCAAATGCCGCCTTGTTTGATAGTTCGTCTTCTGATGAAGAAGAGCCAGAGAAACATCCTGTGAACTCAGCACAGGCGTTTGACATATTCAACGCAAACCATTGCTCTGTTTGTAACACCTTCTATGAAGATGGTATTTTAACATGCGGTCATGCCATCCCTATTGCCAATGAAGAAGCTAATTTGGTAGTAGACTCAAAAGGCAGAATAAACATCCATCACGGATATGTAAATGGCAAATCTGCTACAGTCCTTCGCGACACGGGGAGTTCACTCATTGGCCTGAAGAGAACGTTCATAATGCCTGCAGACTATACAGGCAGGCACGTAACATGTAGAACATTCTCAGGCAATATTGAGAAATACCCATTAGCATGGGCATATATTGAAACACCTTTCCTCACTGGAAAAGTAAAGTGCGCTGCACTAACCAGTCCAGTTTGTGATATAATTATTGGTAATTTACCTGAGGTAAATGATAAACCTCATGACATAACATCTGTATGTATTGATGATACCATAACATCACCATCAAATGTCATCATTGAAAATGTCACACCACCTATTGATTGTAAAGTAGCTAATGTAGCACTAAGTTCTCATGACATCATTGAAACTGTTGTTCCATCATCATCTGACATCATTGAGTGTGTGAACGCAGTAACGAGAGCTACTGCTAGAGTGCAAGGTGAAATAAATCAAACTGAGGCGATACAATTGCTCAGCCCAGTTTCACTACCTACTAACACCATGAAGGAAGCATTTGTAACAGCCCAAAAAGCTGATCCTTCATTGTCAAAATACTTTGACCTGATCGGCCGAAAGCCAAAAGTAACCAAGAATGCAAAATGGCATTTTGCTATGAAAAATGATATACTCACCAGGTATTACACCAGAGGTGACAATACCACAGAGCAAACTGTTTTGCCAACTAGTTATCGCAAGCAAGCCTTACATCTTGCACACGATATACCTCTTGCAGGACACATGGCATACGTTAAGACCAGATCAAGGTTATTGACACAATTTCACTGGCCAAAATTTTGCAATGACATTAAAGAATATTGCAGAAGTTGTGACACCTGCCAGAAACTGGTTAAAAAAGGTAAACACCCACAGGCAAAGTTACAAGTTACCGACTTAGCCAGTCGACCTTTTGAAAAGTTATCGGTTGACATAGTGGGCCCTCTTAGTCATACAACAACTACAGGGAATAAATTTATTCTAACTGTTATTGATACATGTAGTCGCTGGCCAGAAGCTATTCCGTTAAAGAACATAATCTGCTATATCGACGACATATGTATTCACACAGAGACAATGACTGAGCACATTAAGACTTTAGACCAGACATTTGAACGGATCAGACAGCACGGACTGACAGTGAAGCCTGCAAAAGTAGACATAGCCTACCAGGAAATAACATTCTTGGGTTACAAAATATCCAATGGCTTTGTCACGACAGACGATAAAATTGTGTCCAAGATACTAAAACTCTCACTTCCGACTACTAAAAAACAAGTCAGAAGTTTGTTGGGCTTAATAAATTACTACCGGCAGTTTATTCCTGATTTTTCTGAACTGACCGAGGTATTTACTAATCTACTAACAAAAGATAAACCAGAGAAAATTGTACACGATCAATGCCTAAAAATTGCATTTCATAAAGTTCTATCATGTTTTTCTGATAAGAATGAACGTAATCTTACCCTTAAATTGCCCGATATCCGTTTACCTTTCAGATTAGGCACAGATGCTAGCTCCATGGCGATTGGAGCAGTCCTGTTGCAGGAGTATAACAACATTCTCCACCCCGTTTATTTTGTATCCAGGAAGCTGAAGGCCCGAGAGCGGGCATGGTCCATTCCTCAATTGGAAGCCCTAGCTTTAGTAGTAGGTATTACAAAATTGTCTAGATTTCTTCTAGGACGCCATTTCATCGTAGAATCGGACAGCAGCCCCTTACGATGGATGAATTCAGGAGTGCCGTCGAACCATATGGTAGCGCGTTGGTCTTTGAAACTCCAAGATTATAGCTTTGAGGTTCGACACATCCCAGGCAAAACCAATTCAATTGCCGATCTTTTGTCACGTTGCCCGACCGACCCAGTGAGCACCAATGTCTGAGTGCAGTATGTAGAAATACACTCAGACCGACACAGCCATTTAGCAGTGAATAGTGGTTTTTCATTCACAAAAAGCTGTGTAATGTCTACAATATTGTGATAGGGATTACTCCCGTTATATATAGTGTTCTTATTTTACTAGTTCATGTAGTGATTGTCGTGTATAAATGTGCAGTATGTGGTAGAAAGCGAACTATATTAATTGTAGAGAATACGTACAAGAACAGTGTCACATTCGCACTTACCTGAAGCGAATTATCCAACTTCACAGTGACAACTTCGTGTGAAATCTTCCACGAATATTTTAATTACGAGGGTGAAAGTAAAAACTGAACAGTGACGACTTTTCTACACCTTTGCAGTGAACCGAAATCTTTAATGTTCGACTGAAACATCTAACACATGAACATTCGATCCTAATCCAGAAGATTGTGTAGCAACATCTAACACGAACTTTGAGAACATTGTACCTTCCTTAAACTACATCAAACCGGAACAGGTGTGTTCTACAAGCTTTACCATCAGCTGATTTTAGTGTTCGTGTGTACTTCCGGATTAATTAGAAATTTAGAACAAAAATAGCAGACAACATATAAAAGAAAAAAAAGTTTTGACGATTCTAAAATGTTTAGGATTCTATAAAATTGAATACACGAATTGTGTGTTTATTTATTTCTCTAATGTAATCTTAGAATCATATCTTGATTAACGTATTCATATTACCGACCTTTTTCTCGTTAATATGAAGAAACGTCAAGCAATGACACTAAGAAATTAAATAGTTATTGTAAATTATTGTGTGTCACTAATGTTAAAATTACTTCCCTTTCATTTATTGTTATTACATTTTCACACAAAGGGCCATAATTTGAAATGTATATGCTAATGTGTTGTGTGTAATATAACATGTTGTTGTTAAAGTGTTGACACCACAGGCAGGCATCTACTGGGCATGGCAGAGTGTTGCCAACATTGTATGCCAACACAAGAACTCCTGGCCAAGTAGGGACAGGGTTGGAGTGTTTTATACGACTTATATAAAGCCGTATTTCAGTCTGGCTAGATGGTTTTTGTTCCAAGAACCATATTATTCTTTTTTTTCAAATTGCTGCGAGGTAGATGCGTGAAGCTGGTACTACTGATCTGACTGGGTGATAATACAATTGAGGTAACCAGCCATCGAGAGGGTGAAGCCTGATATGTGTTAAACATGAAGCACCACATGTCTTTGTACCCAACTCCCAGTGCTTATATATTTCTATGCCATGTGTGTATAACAATAGAAAGGTAGACTCTGACAAGGGTATACTATTAACCCAACAGGTACAGACATTATACATGAAAGACGACATCTTTCATGGATTTTACCGGGGGAGCGTGTCAGAGTCTAACAGGGGACAGCGATGCAGGGACATCGTTACGACCGCCAGGCGACTTAGCTCCCAGTAAGGGATGCAACAACTTCGTTGCGCCGCCAGGCTAATAGGAGTTACCGGCCTGCGAGATCGCTGGCTGACCAGCGGTCAGGCCGCCAACGCAAGACGCACGCCTGCCACGTGACGCCACGTCAGGCAGGAGGCAAGTTGCGAACCAGGTCCAGACAGCTCTGGGGACACGGTACAGGACGGACGTGTGATTGAGAGAAAGGCGTTGTATGGTTTCTGTATTGAAAGGCGAGTGTCTGGACATCTTGCGAGTCAGACTTGTGAACTGTATTGTGGATGTAAGTTGTAAAGTATCCATTACATATTGTTGTGATCATCATTCTGTATTTGATATGTTAATAAATCCATTGAATGGTGTATCGTTGAGTCTTACGTCAAATCACGTTGTATTTGTACTGTCTCACACTTGTTAGGAAAGCGAGCCAAGTTTAAGACTCTGACAGCAGAAAGCTAAGTCTGGAGTAGAGGTGGTAAACCATCTTCTAGATTAGAAGATGCTTTGTTGAGTAGATGGAGATTTGAGTCTATTTCCCAGTCCTCCACTTCATTTCCTCTGTTGTCAGTATCTGGGTATCCCCATCTTTCCGAACGGCTATTAAAATCTCCGATAAAAATGCAGTTTGTGTCAGTTATTTTCATGTTCGAAAGTGTAAGGTCCTTATCTGCTGGACTATACAGATTGTTAAATTCTTATTTTCATGTCCTTTATCATTATATCAACACCTATAATTTCCGTTTGGTTGTCAGAGATCACAGATCACTTACTTCTCTGCAAGGTACTCTGCTACCACTTCTACTATTTCAACGACTACTACTACTACTACTACTACTACTACTACTACTACTACTACTACTACTACTACTACTACTACTACTACTACTACTACTACTACTACTACTACTACTACTACTACTACTACTACTACTACTACTACTACTGCTACTGCTGCTGCTGCTGCTGCTGCTGCTGCTGCTGCTTGCTGCTGCTGCTGCTGCTGCTGCTGCTGCTGCTACTACTACTACTACTGCTGCTGCTGCTACTACGGCTACTGCTACTGCTACTGCTGCTGCTACTGCTACTACTACTACTGCTACTGCTACTGCTACTGCTACTGCTACTGATGCTGCTGCTGCTGCTACTACTAAGGCCGCAACTACTACTGCTACTACTACTACTACTACTACTACTACTACTACTACTACTACTACTACTACTACTACTACTACTACTACTACTACTACTACTACTATTATTATTACTGCTGCTACTACTACTACTACCCTACTACTGCTGCTGTTGCTACTACAACTACCAGTGTTGTCTACAGGACTAGGCAATGAACTATTATGCACACGAAAGCGAATATTTATTTCCTATGCAGTATCCAATTTTTATCCTAATCAGAATTTCCCAATAAGGAACTATGCCGTTTAATTATAGCATGTATGTTACTGTTATATGAGATTGTACGTCAATAATAATTATTATTATCATCGTTGATATTTCTAGTCGTCTTATTACAATTGGTTTGTCCCCCAATTGCTTTCATTTGTCCCGGTGACACTTTTCACGCGATCCGACATTTGTTATCTTTTGTCACCCGGGAAACCTAACGCAAGGTAGCAGACGATGAGATTAACAAAAAGTGCACCCAGGACATGGGTTTCATGCAAATAAGTGAGAAGAATCGGAAGTAGAATAAATAATGTGCAAGCATGTCTGAACCAGATCGATGGCAAATGTGATTGACGGGGTAGCTATATTTGCATATGTATAACGCAAGGCTGACAGAGAGAACACCAATCCGGTATGTCAATAAAACACATGTCAACGGGTTTCCCCGCAGTATCATTAACCATGTTTTAATCCAGAGGTTCTCAACCGGTGGGGAATCCCCTCTCCCCCACCCCCACAGAGGAGATATTAGGGTTACGGGGGGGGGGGGGGGATAAGATTATTTCAAAATCGCGTTAATACAAGAACCGATTACTTGATATTGTTTTTATAGGGATTTCAAAAAAAAAAAAAAAAAAAAAACAAAAAAAAATTAAATATCCCTATAGAGATAACAACTCCGCCGCGCGGCATACACGCAGGGGGCTTCTGATCGTCAAAAGCGTACCCGTTCCCCAAGTGCATTATACCCTTAACACTCTCTGGGGGTGGGCCCGTGCGGGTCATGACTCCGGGCGTCATTCCCCTGCCGTGCGAGACGTTCGGCCGATTTCATCTAACCATGCCCACTCTGCCTTCTCGGCAGCACCGGGGAACTTAATCTCCACCCCGAGACTCTCGGAAGGTTGCTCGGGTGCGTCACAGGCGACATCGACTTGAGTCTTCTCAACTCTGTGGGGTTCTCCCTAGCTGAGAACCTCTCGTCTTACATTTGTCCCGTTTGCCTCCTGTGACACCCACGCATCCCCTTCATCCAGCGTGAAGTCTCATTCCCCATGACAAAAACTCACCGCGGAGATCATCAGAAGCGCACCCCCTTCCCAGAGTGTTTCGGCCCATTATTCTCTTAACACTCTCTAGGGACGGTCCCGTCCGGGTCATGACTCTGGGCGTCTTACCCCTGTCGTGGAGACGTTCGGTCGATTTCGTTATCCTGCAAATCACGTTTTATGTAGACGTCTAGACTTGTTCTAGTATGTGCTATTTAACTTAGCTTCCATTTTTACGTATACTGTGTTGGGCGAGGGGGGGGGGGGAATTTATAGTGAGAAAAAAAAGAAAAAAAAAGGGGGGGGGGCCTTACATTCTGAACATATGGTGAAGGGATGCATGGGCAAAAAGAAAGTTGAGAACCACTATTCAAACCCATCAGTTTGTACCTGTCACAAGCTGAATTAGCAGCGTGTTCTGTGTAAGGCAGTTGACATATTTAGATAACAACAAATACGTTTGATAAGGTCAAGATGGTCTGGTCTGGAAGACAGTGGGTGGAGTCTCTGACGGGGTCAAGCCTGATTAATTGGGTACTTTTTGTGCCAGGACACTCGGGTGTTAGAGGAAAGTGAGCAAGCTGGTGGGCTTGCGGACCGGGCTACTGTGGACAGCGGATGAGCAATGGACCGGGCTGATATTTTGAATGCCGTCAGAGAGACAGGGCGATTGAACGAGCCAAGAAACGACTGCCAACCTGCAGACTCGGCCAGAAGGTGTGAAGCCAGGGAGGACGCGCTTTAGGGGGACATAGAAGAATATTCAACCAGAACAAAACTGGTGTCGTAGGAAGCTAAATGCTGAAGGAGGTACTGACGAGGGGATCTGAACACTTACGGATTAAATAGTAGGATGTGTAATGAGGATAACTCACTCACTCACTCACTCACTCACTCACTCACTCACTCACTCACTCACTCACTCACTCACTCACTCACTCACTCGCTAGCTCGCTTGCTCACTCGCTCGCTTGCTCACTCACTCACTCACTCACTCAACCACCTACCCACCCACCCACAAATCCACCCACTCACTCCCTCACCTAACAACTTATATACCCAGAAGGGTGCTCAATTCAATTGTGAGATGTACACACAGCCAGGTTACTCAATGGAAGCAATAGTATGAAAGCCCGAGCCTGTCGTCGAGGGCAGTGAACGGAATTTCACAACCCCGACACACTGGATTCGAAGTCAGCTGCATGCGTTTCGGCAGCAGAGTGTTTTGTGTTGCTTTTTACAATGGTATGAGCGTCGGTCGGTCATAAAGCAATGGCAAACTACTTAACGTAAAATTGCTTAGACAATCACAATCAGCCAATGAATGCTGGAGTTGAATGCGACATCCTGTAAATGACACGTATCTGACGTGTTAACCAGTATGAAATAGTCTGTTTGTTAAACATATCACTTCCCTGTTCTCTAAAATCATCATTATGTGCCTGGTCCTTTGTGTAAACTCACTTTCATCCCTGGACTTGGGGTCATAAATTACAAGTATCCAGAAACCGAAAGTCGGAGTGGGTTCGCCTGATGGCGAGGGACACTGGTAAAAGGGGAAGCTAATCCACACGCAAACATCAGTCCAGTGAACTCCACAGTAGTGGCAACTACTAGAAGTAGTAACATGTGGACTAAACTTGAGATCAAAGCAAGCCAACGCAAGAAAAAGAAAAAAAAATCACGGCACGTCAAAAAAAACAAAAAACAAAGTCTCAATCGTCTGCCAGCTCTACTGCCTCAGACAGTCGCACACTGGCGGTTTAGCTCTACTGCATCAGACAGTCGCACACTGGTGGTGTAGCTCTACTGCATCAGACAGTCTCACTTTGGCGGTGTCTACACTGTCCCGTGCCTGTCTTCGTGCGGGTCGACCCCTAAGTATTCAGTTGTAGGAACCACGCTATCCAATTTAGTTTTTTTCCCCAAGCTACAGTATCCTTAAACGCGGCCCAAAATGAACGAAAGAAGTAGAGGAGCGAACGACACAATACGGTCCAGGTTGTTACGTTTCCGAGAGATGGAGCTGCAAACAATGGGAGAAGGGCAGTTTGAAGACTTTTGGGGAAAATTGTCTAGGAAGAAAAAGCGAAGAAGAAGATAATTGTCAATTCCATATTCTTTTCCGTGAGCTAGAATACGTGAGGGCCTAACACTCCCCACCCCAACGGTAGTCTCTGCTATAGGACAACCTTGTACAGAAAGAAGTATCTTTCAGGTACATGAGAGTTTTATTCATCAAATAAGTTCTGTCGTTACTTTATTTTTCTTGTTGGGTGCGTTTTTATCAGAGTTAAGGGACCACCTAGGTTAATGTGACATCTGGTTGGTGTAAGAGTTAAATGACTAACTAGGCTAATGTAACAACTGATTGATGTTAGAGTTAAATTAACTACGGTATTGTGATAACTGGTTGAGATGAGCGTTAAATTACCATTTAGGCTAATGTGACAACTGGTTGGGGCAGAAGGTGTTAGAAAATCGTTAACCAGACTTGCGTGACAACTAATTGGAGTAAGAGTTAAATGATTAACTAGGCTAATGAGATATCATATTGAAATAGGGGTTAAATGATAAACTAGACAAATGTGACATCTGGTTACAAAAGAATTCCTTGGTAAATGACTAACTAGGTGAATATAACAACAGGTTGGGACAAAAGTTATTGGTAAATGGCTAACTAGACCAATGTGACAAACGGTTGGGGTAAGAGTTAAATGACTGACTAATGTGACAACTGGTCGGGATATAGAGTTAAATGACAAATTAGACTAATGTGACAACTGGTCGGGATAAAGAGTTAAATGATTTACTAATGTGACAAATGGTCGGGATAAAGAGTTAAATGACTGATTAGACTAATGTGACAACTGGTTGGGATAAAAGTTAAATGACTAACTAGGCTAATGTGACAACTGGTTCTGACACAATTTGTTCGCAGTGGTGAAAGATTGTTGATGGTAATAAAAGAGTATCCCATATATCTAACTGATATACAGTAACTCATTGTTGTTAATAAAAACGTTAGTTGCATATCCTGTCCGGGGCGTCGCAGTCATCCCCATAATTTTTTGGCTGTTTGTGATTTCGTGGCAAGTTCACGTTCAGTAGTTGTCCATTGCTTTCTGAACGATCAGCACTCATACCATATTACAAGCGCGAGGCGGTCTGCTTCCAAATCGCCCGCAGCTGTATTCCGAACGTGGGATTGCATTCGTAAACCCTTCGCCACACCGCCAGTATGTTTAGTTAATAGTAAACAAATTATATCAACATAACAACACGTGCAGCTAACGTTGTTAATACAACAGAACTCCAAGGTGGTGACTTCTCATAAACTTGATTAAAAGAACGCAACGTACCAAGGCAGATCGTGCTTGTGACAGAGACAAGGCAGAGGGACAATATTGGATTACAGTACTGTGTGGTCAGATGGAGAAGATATCCGTGTCCAGATTGTCCTTTCGGAGGAAGGGTAGCTGGAGGCACAAGGACAAGGAGAGGAAAGAGGCCGAGGAAGAGTTCGATTACTCAACCATGTCTTACGTGAGGTGAGTCTTGCTGTTAGATGGCTGTGTGTTTCTGTTCGATTACTCAACCATGTCTTACGTGAAGTGAGTCTTGCTGTTAGATGGCTGTGTGTTTCTGTTCGATTACTCAACCATGTCTTACGTGAAGTGAGTCTTGCTGTTAGATGGCTGTGTGTTTCTGTTCGATTACTCAACCATGTCTTACGTGAAGTGAGTCTTGCTGTTAGATGGCTGTGTGTTTCTGTTCGATTACTCAACCATGTCTTACGTGAAGTGAGTCTTGCTGTTAGGCGGCTGTGTGTTTCTGTTCGATTACTCAACCATGTCTTACGTGAAGTGAGTCTTGCTGTTAGATGGCTGTGTGTTTCTGTTCGATTACTCAACCATGTCTTACGTGAAGTGAGTCTTGCTGTTAGGCGGCTGTGTGTTTCTGTTCGATTACTCAACCATGTCTTACGTGAAGTGAGTCTTGCGGTTAGACGGCTGTGTGTTTCTGTTCGATTACTCAACCATGTCTTACGTGAGGTGAGTCTTGCTGTTAGACGGCTGTGTGTTTCTGTTCGATTACTCAACCATGTCTTACGTGAGGTGAGTCTTGCTGTTAGACGGCTGTGTGTTTCTGTTCGATTACTCAACCATGTCTTACGTGAGGTGAGTCTTGCTGTTAGACGGCTGTGTGTTTCTGTTCGATTACTCAACCATGTCTTACGTGAGGTGAGTCTTGCTGTTAGAAGGCTGTGTGTTTCTGTTCGATTACTCAACCATGTCTTACGTGAGGTGAGTCTTGCTGTTAGACGGCTGTGTGTTTCTGTTCGATTACTCAACCATGTCTTACGTGAGGTGAGTCTTGCTGTTAGACGGCTGTGTGTTTCTGTTCGATTACTCAACCATGTCTTACGTGAGGTGAGTCTTGCTGTTAGACGGCTGTGTGTTTCTGTTCGATTACTCAACCATGTCTTACGTGAAGTGAGTCTTGCTGTTAGATGGCTGTGTGTTTCTGTTCGATTACTCAACCATGTCTTACGTGAAGTGAGTCTTGCTGTTAGATGGCTGTGTGTTTCTGTTCGATTACTCAACCATGTCTTACGTGAAGTGAGTCTTGCTGTTAGATGGCTGTGTGTTTCTGTTCGATTACTCAACCATGTCTTACGTGAAGTGAGTCTTGCTGTTAGGCGGCTGTGTGTTTCTGTTCGATTACTCAACCATGTCTTACGTGAAGTGAGTCTTGCTGTTAGATGGCTGTGTGTTTCTGTTCGATTACTCAACCATGTCTTACGTGAAGTGAGTCTTGCTGTTAGGCGGCTGTGTGTTTCTGTTCGATTACTCAACCATGTCTTACGTGAAGTGAGTCTTGCGGTTAGACGGCTGTGTGTTTCTGTTCGATTACTCAACCATGTCTTACGTGAGGTGAGTCTTGCTGTTAGACGGCTGTGTGTTTCTGTTCGATTACTCAACCATGTCTTACGTGAGGTGAGTCTTGCTGTTAGACGGCTGTGTGTTTCTGTTCGATTACTCAACCATGTCTTACGTGAGGTGAGTCTTGCTGTTAGACGGCTGTGTGTTTCTGTTCGATTACTCAACCATGTCTTACGTGAGGTGAGTCTTGCTGTTAGATGGCTGTGTGTTTCTGTTCGATTACTCAACCATGTCTTACGTGAGGTGAGTCTTGCTGTTAGACGGCTGTGTGTTTCTGTTCGATTACTCAACCATGTCTTACGTGAGGTGAGTCTTGCTGTTAGACGGCTGTGTGTTTCTGTTCGATTACTCAACCATGTCTTAGGTGAGGTGAGTCTTGCTGTTAGATGGCTGTGTGTTTCTACTGTTAATTTTCTTTGATTGTTCTGTTATTGTTTGTTTAGTTTTGTGTAAAGTATCTGCTGCAACACCGTCTGCCTGAGATTGTCATTGTTCAAGAGGAGACTACTGCAACACACATTGTATTCATTACGGATTCAAAGAGTATGTTTAGTAAGGTGGAGAGGGGAATGTTTCGTGTGGAATAGCTATCGTCGCTTCAGAGGTCACAGATTGTGATTATTGGATGGATATTTTGCCGTGACCATGCGGGGGTGCAAGGAGATGAACAGGCTGATAAGCTAGCAGGGATTGCACCTCTTGGTGGCAGATTGCCTATGGACAAGGGGGAGGTGGTCATGCACTTGTGGGACCAGGTGGAGAAGGCGGGGGAACAGATTGAGAACCCATATATAGAAAGAATGAGATTGCGGGGAATCGGCAGGGGTTCTGGAAGAATCTCAAAACCTAGACGGAAGACCAGGAAAACTTTTAATCAGACAGCGGTGGGAACGATTAGTAGTATGACTCTTCGCTGGTTGTTGATCGAGGGGACGGAGCACGTATGGGAATATCCTGAGTGCAGTGATACCGGTTCTTAACTCAACTCAACTCAACTAAACTGTTGGTTTATTGTATCTGTCTCTTACTGAAATTATAATAAGCAATGCAATGGACACCTGGTCGTAGTCAGATATGACTGACCTATTATATAACAGTAGGCGGTACTACCTGCTTTCTGTTAGCTCCCAATGTTGGGCGGAGCTCACCAACCCAGACACCCCACATTGTGTCAACAGCCTCCGGCGAAATAAAGCAATTGGGAGGGTACACGCCTTATCATGGTGCAAGGAAATGCAACATAAAGACGTCGTGGGAGGACATATCAGGCGCTAAACCTTGGTCGGCAACTGGTCAAGGTCCGAAGCTTAGGCATGCGAAGAGTAAGAACATTGCTTTGCTGATCAGGCAGCCTCTGCAGATTCTCTTATTCTAAATGTGTAAGTGTTACCTTTCCTCTGGAGTAAACTAGGCAGGCCGTGAGAGGAATCATGCTACACGGGAAACATACGATCTCTACAATTCTGCCCAGGCTTTGTGCCATGGAGAGGTATAACTCCATCTCAAAAACGTATAGATATTTCCATGAAAATAGTCGTTGCACATAAATCTAACACAAAGGGAGATATTTCCATGAAGGTAGTTATTCGTGGCCAAAGGCTTGCGAACGCGGTTCGTGAGCCGCTTACCAGGCGTTCGAAACGCAGCCGCGACGGATTTGTGCAGCAGACCGTGTCGCCTTGTGTTATAATGTGTTGGTATGGGAGCCGGTCGTTCAGAAAGCAATGGCAAACTACTGAACGTAAAATTTACCTAGTACATCAACAGCAGCTGAAAAATGCTGGTATTGACTGCAACGTCCTGCAAGTGATATGCAATATTAAAAAAACAATTTAAAAAAAAGTTATTGCACATAAATCTCACAAAGAGAAGATATTTCCATGAACATAGTTATTGCACATAAATCTCACAAAGTGAAGATATTTCCATGAACATAGTTATTGCACATAAATCTCACACAGTGAATATATTTCCATGAACATAGTTATTGCACATAAATCTCACAAAATGAAGATATTTCCATGAACATAGTTATTGCACATAAATCTCACAAAATGAAGATATTTCCATGAAGATAGTTGTTACACATAAATCTAAAAAAAGTGAAGATATGTTTATGAACATACTTATTGCACATAGGTCTCACAAAGAGAAGATATTTCCATGAACATAGTTATTGCACATAAATCTTACAAAGTGAAGATATTTCCACGAAGATAGTTGTTGCACATCATCATCATCCAGTGCCCTGACGGCTCTCGATCATGCCTCTCACCAAATTACGATCTCTGACGTCACGGATCAATTCGTATGTTGACTACCTTCAGTGCCATGACATCAAGAGTGTCAAGAATTTTCTCACGCTGTCTTCCTCTATCTCTATTTCCTCAATTCTTTCCTGTTGTCACAAAATTTTCCCATTTTTGTCTTCGTGTAACGTGGCCAAAAAAAAAAAAAAAAAAAAAAAAAAAAAAAATACGTGACTGCCTCTTTCTTCGCTGGTGATACGTTGACTGCCTCTTTCTTCGTGATAAGTTGTCTTTGCGACTTAGCTGTCCTTAAAATATCCTGATTGCTCGCTTTGGCTATCCAATTAATTTTCAGCATTCTTCTAATATTGTACATCTCCAAGGCTTCAGTGGATTGTTTTGCCTGTTTACTAATTGTCCAGGACTCGCAACCGTATGTTAAAACTGGTTCTATGTAACATGCAAGAACTCTTTTTCTGACTTTCATGGACAGTGACTTATTGCACAAACTGTTCTTCATTTGATAGAATGCAGGTTTTGCTTGTCCTATTCTGCTCTTTATCTCAATGATGCGTCTTCCATCTGTTGTTATCCATGCACCTAGATATCTGCATTATTGCACTTACCCCAAAATAACATTTTGTACTTTAATTGCACATTTAGGCACAATCTATTTCTTTGATATCATTATGACTACTGTCGTTCTATTATTCAAACTAATGCCCATGTCTTTCACTTTCTGCATCCACTGTATCTATCATTTCCTGTAGATCATTCTGACTTGTTGCTATCAAGACAGTGTCATCAACATAATGTAAGTTATTTATATTATGTCCACTAACCAGGATCCCTGGCATATTTTCCGTAGATCTCATTATATATTCACTGTACAATGAAAACAAATCAGGAGACAATACACAACCTTGTCTGACGCCCTTCTTTATACAGTTGCACATGAATCTCTCAAAAAATGAAGATATTTCTAGGAAGATAGTTGTTACAAATGTCTTCCCATTTTAGACCTTATGTTATGGGCAGACACCAATTAATGCATGTTTGTAATTGTTTGTAGCCGTTCGCCATGTTTCTGATCCATGCAGTAGTACTGACGTTCACGCCACAGATAAATATTTGTTAGTTTTGTGTCACGTGTTGTGATTTGACCTCCACATATTTCCTAGTCTTATGAGAGCTCCTCTTGTCTTTTATATTATTATGTTTATGTCTTGTTCTTATGCCACCGACCGACCGAGCCACCGACTCACCGACCGAACCCCCCATCCATACATTTAGGCAATTGTTACGAACGTAAATTAAAATATGAGCAAACTATTGCACGTCGACAACCAGACCTTGGTTAATTACACTGGCAGTTAATTTAAAAGGAGAGCAAACATGGCCGGCGAGGTTAGCCATTCAACACGCATGGTGGATGTGCACGCGCATGACTACAATAGCCTGCAGCTGCTAACTAGCATGAACAACCTGACACAGGTAGAGCCACGGTAGAGTAGTGGCTAGCCCGCCTACCTGCCTACCTGTCTGGTGGTCCTACATTCAAATCTTCGTCTGGACTGTATTTACGAAAAACATAAATTCGGCCTCGTTCAACCTGCTTCTTCAGCGTTGGTTATAACTGAGATCAGTGTGTGTGTGTGTGTATGTGTGTGTGTGTGTGTGTGTGTGTGTGTGTGTGTGTGTGTGTGTGTCTGTCTGTCTGTCTGTCTGTCTGTCTGTGTTTTGATCTTCTTTCTATTTTTGCTCTCTTTCGAGTTAGTATCAAAACATATTTAACTATCTTACCTACCTACCTAGCTAGCTAGATAACTACCTACCTACCTACCTACATACCTACCTACCTACCTACCTATCGCCTACCTACCTACCTACCTACCTACCTACCTACGACCTTACCTACCTACCTATCTATCTACCTATCTACCTTACCTACCAACGTACCTTACCCACTAGCGTACCTTACCTACCTACGTACCTTGCCGACCTATGTTACCTACTTACCTTACCTTACTTACCTACCTATCTATCTACCTACCTACCTGCCTGCCTACCTACCTACCTACAAACTGTACCTACCTACCTTCCTACCTACCTACCAACCCACCTACCTACCTGTGATGTGATAAATTAAGAAACAAGAAGCATTCGCATAAAAGGATATTAGTTGCATATCCTTTATTGCAGTCAACGCCAGCATATTTTGGCTGTCTGTGATTCCTAGACAAGTTTACGTTAGGTAGTTTGCCATTGCTTTCTAAACGACCGGCACTCACATCATTGTATGGAAACCAAAGTAATGCGGTATGCTTCCAAATCGCCAGCAGCTGTGTTCTGAACGAGGTATGAGGTATTACGAATCGCATTCATAACCTCTTCGCCACAGATATTGGTAAAAAAGGCACAAGAAAATTGGTTCTGGGAGCAGTATGACAACATTTCATCTTCTTCTCCTTCTTGTTCTTGTTCTTCTAATTCTTCTTCATCTTGTTAACCGATTTCGAATGTTTGTATCGACCTGATCTGTACACAATATTTGCCACCAGACCTAATGTGTTAAAATACAACAGTGCTCGAGAACTACATTATGCAAAGATGACTCTTAACAATCAATTTCTGCCTTATGTTCTATTAATGATTTCAGACTAGTCTAGGTTGTCTCCCCACCCTTGTGTTGTTTTGTCATTAGTTGATTACCATTGTGAGGTGTTTCTGAACAGTGTGGTTGTTTCTGAACTGTGAGGTTGTGTTTCTGAACTGTGAGGTTGTGTATCTAAACTGTGAGGTTGAGTATTTGAAGTGTGTGGCTGTGTTTCTGAATTGTGAGGTTGTGTTTCTGAATTGTGAGATTGTGTTTCTGAATTATGAGGTTGTGTTTCTGAACTGTGAGGTTGTGTATCTGAACTGTGAGGTTGAGTATTTGAACTGTGTGGTTGTGTTTCTTAATTGTGAGGTTGTGTTTCTGAATTATGAGGTTGTGTTTCTGAACTGTGAGGTTGTGTGTCTGAACTGTGAGGTTCTGTTTCTGAATTATGAGGTTGTGTTTCTGAACTGTGAGGTTGTGTTTCTTAATTATGAGGTTGTGTTTCTGAATTATTAGGTTGAGTTTCTGAACTGTGAGATTGTGTTTCTGAACTGTGAGGTTGTGTGTCTGAACTGTGAGGTTGTGTTTCTGAATTGTGAGGTTGTGTTTCTGAATTGTGAGGTTGAGTATCTGAATTGTGAGGTTGTTTTTCTGAATTGTGAGGTTGAGTTTCTGAATTGTGAGGTTGAGTATCTGAATTGTGAGGTTGTGTTTCTGAATTGTGAGGTTGAGTATCTGAACTATGAGGTTGTGTTTCTGAATTGTGAGGTTGAGTTTCTGAATTGTGAGGTTGAGTTTCTGAATTGTGAGGTTGTGTTTCTGAATTGTGAGGCTGAGTTTCTGAATTGTGATGTTGAGTATCTGAACTGTGAGGTTGTGTTTCTGAATTGTGAGGTTGAGTATCTGAATTGTGAGGTTTGTATCTGAACTGTGAGGTTGTGTATCTGAAGTGTGAGGTTGTGTATCTGAACTGTAAGGTTGTGTATCTGAACTGTGAGGTTGAATATCTGAACTGTGAGGTTGTATATCTGAAATGTGAGGTTGTATATCTGAAATGTGAGGTTGTATATCTGAAATGGGAGGGCGTGTATGTGTGGTTGTGTAGGTGTTGTCTTTTTTTCCCGCTCGCTTAGTCACTTTGAACTCGAGCGCAGTTGACACACTCGTGCAGCTAATGGCGAGTGCACTGGACTAATTTTTGATTGACAATTAGCTTTGCATACTACCAGTGTCCTCGCCATCAGGCGAACTCTCTCCGACTTCTGAGGTACCTGTGAGTGAGCGGGAGAGTGAATGAGTGAGAGTGTGTGTGTGTGAGTGAATGAGTGAGAGTGAGAGTGAATGAGAGAGAGAGAGAGAGAGAGAGAGAGAGAGAGAGAGAGAGAGAGAGTGTGTGTGTGTGGTGTGTGTGTGTGTGTGTGTGGGACGCGCTGGCATCACTACTTTTACGTCACATACTTTTTATGTACACATTTTTCTCCATGTTTAGCCTTGTTTATGTTTACAACATTCATTTCACAATGTTTATTTTTCTTCCTATGTAAATGTATAATGCTCTTGATGAACGAAAGACGAGTGATTGGAAGGACCGAATGTAAGACGGGCCTGCGCGCCCAATTTGTGACCCTAATAAAGTTGAGTTGAGTTGAGTTGAGTCCCCAAGTTAAGGATGAGAAGCTTGCACATTAGTCCAGCTGAAGCCACTAGGCCGTTGCCAGCAGGGAAACTGTGCGCGTAATGTGGGAGAAAATCATTCTTATTCCTTTGACTCTGACACTGCGGCATTCCGGTGGTCTTAGGACAAGCAGCACACACGCACGCGCGCGCACACACAAACACACACCCACACACACATACACGCACACGTCGTGATTGTAACGCACTCACAGAGCATGCTGAGACAGATACAGACAGGCACTCTTTATCCGAGTGCATGATTCAGTTTACAATATCAAAGCAAGGGATCTTTACCTCAGGACATGCTGGTGTCGTGGGAAACGAGCAGGCGGACAGATTGGCTGGGTCTGCACCGCTGGGTGGGGTATTGGTGCATGATAAGGCAGACGTGGTTATGGCTCTTTGGGATAGAGAGTATAGCGTGGCAGAACAGATACAGATCATCATAGATCATCATGACTTAGAGAGACTGATGCGTCAGGGAGTGACCGGAGAGTATCGCCCAGACTCAGGACTCCTAGGAAAGGTCAGACGGACACATAATCAGACTGCAACTGGTATCATTAGCATTGACACTCTTCACTGGCTGTTGAAGGTGAGGGCGGAGCACGTGTATGGGAATGCTGTGATGACGGTTCTTGACTCAACCAAACGCGGCTTAACACTTTGACTGTAAATAGATGCTCTTTGTCTAACTTACACACAAGATAAGTTAGTTGCATATCCTTTACAGGACGTCGCAGTTAACCCCAGCATTGTTTGGCTGTTTGTAATTTCTTGTCAAGTTTAGGTTCAGTAGTTTGCCATTACGTTCTGAACGACCGGCACTCATACTTTTTTATGAAAATCAACGCAAGACAGTTTGCTTCCAAATCGTCCGCAGCTGTGTTCCGAATGCAGTATGCGGGAATACGAATTACATCTGTAACACCTTCGCCACGGGGCGAGCACCTACAGACAAACACGAGTAAAAGCGTTATACATTCCACTGCTGATATGCTCATGGTTTTCTTCGGTCCACTTGCTGTTATAGTGCATTCACATTTGTTTGCCTCCATATAAAAATCCATATCTCAGTGACCAACTGAGGGAAAACTATGAAATTTAGCATATAACCTTATCATCATGTCCACCCAACAAAAAAAAAAAAAAAAATGTGTTCTGGAGATTGTACAGCAGATTTCACTGTTTGTTTATATGCGGTATATAATTTAAGGTTCAGAGATTAAGTTCATAATTTTAAATGTATTACACCGTAGCCAGACAATCAGCGTTCAATGTTGAATATTCTACGCATTTCACGGGTTTGGCCTTATGCCAAGAACCCTGCGCTGTTTAAACTGGGAGTGTTTCAGAGGTGTCGTCAAAATGTGGGTTATTTCATGAAACCTGATTATTATTTGTTTTATTTTTAAAAATCTTACCACTTATCGCTAACATTGAAATGTGTGAATATGTTTCAATGGGATTGAATACGAAATTGTGTATACACTTCAAAGCATCGCTATGAAGTTGTACACATATGTTTGTATAGAAGCTGATCGCAGGAAACTGTTTTATACTATTACAAATTCCGAAAAAAGAACTGTGCATGCATTGGGTTTGATTAAACGGTCATTTCGTCGATGAGTGCAAGAATCTGGAACTAAACCACCACGCTATAATCAAACGGTAGGTAGAAAGGTTATTGTAGACAGCTTTGACAAAAATGTCATAAGGCGAGCTATTATAAAAATGCTTTAAAAAGTCGCTTAAAAGTCGACAGGGTCGACTTCACTGCACCGGGTTCTATCCCATATGGCTCGGTCTCTTGCCGCAGCGCGGAAAGCATCGCACAAAGCACGAACTCCACAGCTCTAGCAACGACCCACAGAAGTCTCCGAAAAATTTAATTCGTGAACCGAAGGATGCGGCCCGGAATCGAACCCACAACCTTTGGAGCCCGAGTCAAAAGGCTTGACCACTTCAACACGGAGCTCCAAAAATTATAACTATTTTGGATTTTATATCCAGGATTATCCAGCATTATAAAAATGCTGGATGCCAAAGTAACAGTGACTATAAGAAAACTTAGGGTTTGGTTGAGAAAGAACGATAACACAGAGCTATCCAAAACAACTTTGTGGAAAATTATATGGACATTATCTTCACTTTTAGAAAGTACATTTAGGAGCTATGAGAAGCAGATACCTACGTGAAATAAGGGAATGCGCAATGAAAATTATGGCATAGTGTATTTGGATGAAATGTGGATCAACGCGCACCACACAAGTGATAAGGAATGGCAATCAGTGGATGGACAGATAAAGCGATATGTGCCCAGTAGTAAAGGACAGCTTTTGGTCATGGCCCATGCTGGTAATACGCATAATGGCTTACAACAGAATGCTGGGCTCGTGTTCGTATCAAAGCACACAGACAATAGGGATTATCGTAGTAAGATGAATGGTAATGTATTTAGAGATTGGCTCGAGAATACTGTGCTTCCATCCATAGATAGACCGTCGTGTCCAATTATGGACAATGCATGATATCAATGTTGTTGCCCAAGAAGACAAAATACCTACAGCATCGAGCACAAAGAGAGCAATAAAGATATGACTCCTAATGGAAAACATACCTTTCCAGAAACGTATTTCTAGCTAGAATTGTTGTCCCTTGTGAAACAGACGCCAAAAAGCAAGAAATATCAAATCGACAAGTTGATAGAAGAGCATCATCATGGGTGCTTGAGACTTCCGCCGTACCATTCTCATTTTAACCCTATAGAACTTGTGTGGGCTAAAATTAAAGGACAGGTGGCAGCTGACAATACTATATTCAAATTGTCTCACGTCAAGATACTAATCTAGCCCGCGCTATTAAATATTGATAAAAGTTACTGGAGAAATGTGAGGACCATGCGTTGAAAGATGAAGAGGACTATTGGAGAAAGGATGGATTGAATTTTATGCAACCGAGAGCAGTCATCAACCTACTGGAATCGTCCGACACAGATTAAGGTCTGAGAAGATCGCAGACCTTAATCCACGTGCACGCTTACTGGGATATTTTGCTCCAACTATTCAGACGAATTGCAGGCCCTAAACATTACAGCATCAGCACAATGTCAATGGCAACAGTTTGTATTCCACAGTGATGAATTTTCAATTCCGCAAGCCCTCAGCGATGACAAACAACTGGTATTGGAAAAAAAAACACACACACACACACACACACACACTAAACGCATTGAATACCAACAGAAGAGTAATATTGCGTTGGAAACTGACATATTGTGGCATAACAAGAAACGTGAGAGCAAACACGTTGTAAAATTAGGGGGCAACACAAGTGCATACGAATCAATCTATAAACTTCAATGAAAAGACGGCCAACATCTTGGTCGTTAAGAAGAAAGCCCACTACAGAGACACTGACAACTATTTTCATAGCGCAAAACAGGTAATCATGTTCCGTCTCTAAACAGTAAACAGAAGAGTAGACAATATTTCACGAATACTCAAACTTTGCCTATGGATTTATTTAAACATGGGAATCGTCACCGGAGCTACGGAACACGTGCTCTGCGCTTGACACATCCCTCAGAGGCTAGCGAAAAGAGAGTGAGGAGGAGAAGACGAGAAAATGGTGTGAGACGACGGCATAGAAATAGGAGGGCAGGCGCCAGGAGAACAAGACGAAAAGTGGAGAGACTAGGTTTCAACTATGTAAGAGTGGGATACTGGAATTTTCGCAGTGCCAGACAGAGAGGTCCTGTATTGGAGAGACTAATATATGATTTTGACGTCCTCATGCTCCAGGAGCTAAATACAGACAAATACCATTGCCCTGGGTACGCCAGTTATATAAACCCTACTGGGCAGAAGAGACATGGACAAGGTCTGCTGGTGAAGGAAGGAGTGAAGCATGTGGTACTCGACTTGAGCCAGTGGAATCACAGTGCAAGAGAGGTCCAGGGTATACAAATGGAGATTGGTGGCTTAAGTTGGAACATCATAAATGTATATGCCACAGTGGACTGTTTTGTCAGAAAGGAACATTGGGACTGGCTTAAGGAACTGGAGGAATTACGAGGTGATAGGCTACTCATATGTGGAGACTTCAATGCAAGGAACAGAGATTGGGACAGTAGTGGAGAAAACCGACAGGGAATTGCCCTTGCAGATGCCATGGGGACTCCGATGTGGTCTGCATAAATAATGGTAGGCCGACAAGAGTGGCAATGAGGCCTGGCGATGCAGACACAGCTATTGACTTGGCACTTTTCTCCCAGTCATCAGTCCTTGATGTAAAGTGGAATGTTTTGAATGAACATGGGAGTGATCACATGCCATGCTCAGTCCTGATCTCTAAACCCAGGAAAGTTAAAGCTGGGAGAGCGCGCAAGACCTTCCGGTATGAGAGGACCGATTGCCTTCTTGGACGCCTCAGAAAAGGGGCATGCAACAGGACTGTTAAAATCCCTTTTTGCAGCCCCAGAAGTAGACCATGCTTGGAAAGCAAAGAGAGCTGCAGTGAAGCAGCTAAAGAAAGTGCGACAGACACTTCGAAGCTCATGAGAGGATGTGGACACAGCGGAAAATGTCAAGAAAGACAAGGTGGAGGTTTTCAAGCGCTGTGTTGCAGAGGCCAAAAAGGCAAAATGGAAATGTTTCATGAAGGAGATTGGAGGTGATAAAACACTGCAAAAATTCTGGAAACTGCACAGGCAAATGCAGAGAAAAGATCGGCCGATGACAGTGGGAACAATCTATAGAGATGATGGTGTGCGTGTGACAACAGACAAAGAGAAAGGGGAGGCGTTTCTCCAGAGATTTTTAGAGCAGACCAATCATAATGATGCGGACACCAGGGATGCAGTTAGAGAGGAGCTATCTGGCACCACGAAGAATATGCAGTATGAATACATCATACGGGTGGAAGATGTTAAACACATTTTGAAAAAGGCAAAAGACACGGCACCAGGGCCCGATGGGGTCAGGTATGGCCACATGAAGGGTTTGAGCGAAGCTGACCTGGAGGAGATGACCGACTGCTTTAACCAGAGTATTAGGACAGCATCAGTACCGCAGGATTGGGTGCACGGCTACCTCATCCCTCTCCCAAAACCATTCAAGGAGCAGTCAAAGCTTAGCGGCTTTAGGATCATCACCCTTCAAAATACATTTGGGAATGTTTTAGAGAAGATAGTCGCTGTTAAGCTGCAGGATTTTTTGGAAAGGGGGAAGCTTCTTCCAAGAGGCCTGGGGAGCTACAGGCCAGGAAAAGATACCTGGTCTAATGCAGCCACTTTTGCCTTTGATGTTTATGAGAGGTTCCAGAGTAGACAGGAAACGATGGCGGTAGCGCTTGATCTCGAGGATGCGTACAATAGAGTTCGATATGATATTTTGATGACCGCACTGATGGAGAAGGGGGTCAATCCCTGGTTGGTGAACTGGATAGCAGCCTTCCTGCACTCTCGTCGGGTTGCTCTCTGCCTGGGCGCATGGACCTCAGAGCCACATATGTTAACCCCGGGACTGCCACAGGGATCTGCAGTCTCACCGGTGCTCTTTAATGTGTATACGAGCAAGATTGCAAACCTAGAAGCACCAGGGGTTGGAAGAATACTAACATTTGCAGATGATATTCTTGCATATAGGCAGGGGAGAGATAGGGAGCAAACAGCCCAGGAGTTACAGGCGATAGTAGATGAAGTGATTGACTGGTGCACAGAAATGAGTGCTGTCATCCACCCGGAAAAGGCGGCTGTTTTGTGGTGCTCTCTGGACAACAGGATTGTAAGAGATGATGTCCCAAGCCTCGCGATAGATGGTAGAAATGTCAGCAGAGAGAACAAATTGAAGTATCTGGGATTACATTTGACAGGAGCCTATCCTTCAAGGACCATGTGGAGACGGTCATGACAAGAACTCAAAAGGGACTCAATGCACTTAAAACTATGGCTGCAATGGACACAGAGCAGAGAAAGTTTTTCACACTATACCAGCACTTGATCCTCTCGGTAATTGATTATGGATTAGGTCTGTTCACTGTCTCAGAGAGTCAGCTGGTGAAGTTAGAGCGCATACAGAACGAAGCTATGCGGGTCATTCTGGGATGCACTAGAGACACCCCAGTAGTGCGTATGCGTTACATCCTTGGTCTGCCGACTGTTGCTGGTAGGATGAAGGTGATGCAGGCGAAGGCATACCTCAGAGTAGCTGCAGACACAGACCACCCACTGCATGAGGCGCTGGACGCAGTTAAGGGACAGCGACTGATAAGAGGGAAATCATGGATGGCTCAGGCGGAGGATACGATCAGACAGGTGTGCCCCCTGGAGAACATTAGGCGTGGAGAGGAGTGGGTCAGAGTGCCAGCGGAGCAGTCAGATTTGTGCAGAGTTATAATCACATTAAGCCGGGAGTGCAGGGAGTGGCCAGCAGGGGCCACGGAAGTGGAAATCCAGCAACTAATTCAGGACAATGCTCACTCAAGTGATGTGATTATCTACACAGATGGTTCGGTGTCAAGAGGTGAGAGAAGTGGCTGGGGTTTCATAGCCAAAGCTAATGGTCGATGTTTGGGACAGGAGAGCCTGGCATATGATACCACAACATCCAGCTTAAGAATGGAAGTGGAGGCAGTCACTGCGGCTCTCCGCTGGGTGGAGAATACGACACACACACAACACACATCGTGATTGTAACTGACTCAGAAAGCATGCTGACGAGGGTGAGGACGGGCAGACTTCGTGCGGAGTGGCTTGCTTCGCTTCGGAGGTCACGGGTGATAAGCATCGCCTGGATATTTTCTCCGGGGCATGCCGGTGTGCTGGGAAATGAACAGGCGGACAGATTGGCTGGCTCTGCAGAACTTGGTGGAGTATTGATACATGACAAGGCAGACGTGGTTGCGGCCTTGTGGGAGCACGTGCACACCTCGGAGGAGCAAATGGATTACCATGGTCTGGCAAGAATGAGACAACGAGGAGTGACGAAGGGATTTGGCCGACGCTCAACGCTCAAATGAAAGGCGAGACGGACTTATAATCAGATTGCTACTGGTACTATTAGTGTTGGAACTCTTCCCTGGCTGCCGAGGATGGGGACGGAGCACTCATGGGAATGCCCCGAATGCTGTGATGTCGATTCCTAAATCAATCAATCAATCAATCAATCAATCAATCAATCAATCACGAATACTCAAAGCGGGTCTGTCACCCATGTGTACGTGTGAAGAAACTACACAGACAGCTGAACAGATCCTTAAAATGGACACATGATGACTAAATTGCGGTATCATTTCTGGTCACTCCATACGCACATTAACGCACAGTTATTTGGAAGCTTTCACGAGCTCAATATAAAAAGATAAATGCATCCTAGTAACACGAACACTTGTGTACAATTATTAACCAGCAGCCGAAGAAACAAGAAGGAAGTGAAAAATAAGGTTAGAAATATATTCCTTCTACTTTCCTGTCAATTTACACATTATTTCAATCAATCAATCATGTGCCATGCCGGAAAGCGTGGGCTGTCATGACTCGCAATTTCACTCGATCACCAGTGTCGTGGATCAGCTCAGTGTTCCTGTCTCGTCCATGCCATGTGGCCGAGCCATCCAGGTATTGTCCTCTCGGTCTGCCTCTTGGTATGTTCCCTTCGATCTTGCCAGTTGTCACCAAGTTCTCCAATCCATTTCTTCTCATAACATGTCCAAAAATTTTGACTGTCTACGTCTAATTTCTCTAATCAGTTTACGATGTTTATTTGTCTCCTGTAGTACTTGGTCATTGGTTTTTCTGTCTGTCCATGGTATTCTTTGCATTTTCCTCAGAAACCACATTTCTGCAGCCATCAGATGTTTTTCAGCTTGACTGCACATTGTCCAAGTTTCACATCCATACAAAAGAACAGGCTCTATGTATCCCCTCAACACTCTTTTTCTCGTTTCAATTGACATCTTTTTATTGGTCAGAATGTTTTTCATCTTGCTAAAGGCTACTTTCGCCATGGCGATTCTTGTTCTAATCTCTTCAAGGCATCTCCCATCAGATGTTATGACTGTTCCAAGATAATTGTACCGATTCACTTGTTGAAGAATATTTCCATTTACTTGTATATTACATTGTGGCACTTCTTCCTTCCTAGTGACGACCATAACCTGAGTCTTTTTACAATTTAATTCTAACCCCAGCTGCTCACTGTGAACAACAACCGCATCTACTAATTGTTGCAGGTCCTGCGCATTGTCTGCAACCAATACTGTATCATCTGCATATCTAATGTTATTGATGTTTCGTCCTCCAATGCTGATTCCATTTATATCCTCTACATTTCTGAAAATATTTTCACTGTATAGGGAAAAAAGATCTGGAGACATTACACATCCCTGCCTAACACCTCTCTTAATTGGCTGATACTGTCCCACTTCATTATCAATCTTTATGGCAGCTTGTTGTTTCCAATATATGTTTTTTATAAGTCTAATGTCTTTCCCATCAATTTGTAGATCCTCAAGCATATCCACCATGTTGACATTCTAACTCTATCAAAACCCTATGTATAGTCAATAAAGCAAAGATGTATATCCTTGTTTACTTCTATAGCACGTTCAATAACTGTTCGCAGCATATACACAGCATTTACTGTACCCTTTCCTTCTACAAACCCGCATTGTTCTTCCCCTATTTCAGGTTGTATTTTCTTCCTCACTCTTTGCATGATAATTCGTAGCAAAATCTTTGTGATGTGACTCATTATACTAATTGTTCTATGTTGATCACATTCCAAGGCTCCTTATTTCTTTGGGAAATACGAACGGATTTATGAAGAGGGCAACATTATCCTCCTCTATTGTGAACTCTTGAAATCTCGACTTAAAGATATCCAGAAGTCTTTCAAATTTTACTTTGTACTATAAAAAGTCACATTTCTTTTCCACCACAAGCGTCTTCAGATTTGGAAACGCCTCTAAAGTCCCTTCAGTCAGCTGTCAGATAAACAGTCGTAGTCTCATTTTAAATGAAGAAATGTCATCGCACAAATTTGTGAATAGTTAGTTTTTCCCTGGATCCTCGCATTTAAAGAGTTATATTAAATAACGAGGCCTCGCGAGCCACTTTCCGACATCTGGCGGGCCACAAGTGGCCCGCGGGCCGTGGTTTTGGAACCTCTGCTGTAGAGCAAATATGTAGAAAAGGGACGCAGATCTGCTTATCGTATTAACTAATAAGTAGAGAGTGGAAGCAAATCCACATACTGTAGTGGCTAGTATGTTGAGAATGGAAGCAAGTCCGTCTACTGTGGTAACTAGTAAGTACATAGGGGAAGCAAATCACTCTAATGCGATCAGCGTTGCCAGTAGTGGGTTATGCTCAATATGTAAAGCTGGTGTTAATCTTTTTATTATAAGGGAAATAATTTAATCTAGGTTGAAGTCATTTTACGCAATCAAGGGGAACAATTATAGATTTCACGATACTTTACTGATAGCTATTTTGCAAGAGAAGTATATGTTTATTTCTGTAACAATTTTATTCATATTTTGGAGGGTATCAATTGAATGATACCATTATAAAAGCTTTACACAATTTTGA